>CM035295.1:2726641-2774350 GCA_020226075.1 Hydropotes inermis | reverse complement strand
ATCGAGTTGGTGATGCCATCCAACCATCTCATCCTCTGTCATCCCCTTCTTCTCCTGCCTTCAATCTTTCCCAGCATCAGGGTCTTTTCCAAGGAGTCAGTTCTTCGCATCACGTGGCCAAAGTATTGGAGTTTCAACTTCAGCATCAGTCCTTCCAATGAATATTCAGGACTGGTCTCCTTTAGGATGGACTGGTTGGCTCTCCTTGCAGTCCAAGGGACTCTCAAGAGTCTTCTCCAACACCACAGTTCAAAAGCACCAATTCTTCAGCACTTACCTTTCTTTATAGTCCAACTCTCACATCCATACATGACCACCGGTAAAACCATAGCCTTGACTAGATGGACCTTTGTTGGCAAAGTAATGTCTCTGCTTTTTAATTTGCTGTCTAGGTTGGTCATAACTTTCCTTCCAAGGAGCAAGTGTCTTTTAATTTCATGGCTGCAATCACCATCTGCAGTGATTTTGGAACCCAGAAAAGTAGTCTGTCACTGTTTCCCCTGTTTCCCCATCTATTTGCCATGAAGTTATGGGACCAGATGCCATGATCTTAGTTTTCTGAATGTTGAGCTTTAAGTCAACTTTTTCACTCTCCTCTTTCACTTTCATCAAGAGGTTCTTTAGTTCTTTACTTTCTGCCACAAGGGTGATGTCATCTGTATATCTGAGGTTATTGATATTTCTCCTGGCAATCTTGATTCCATCTTGTGCTTCATCCAGCCCAGTGTTTCTCATGATGTACTTTGCATATAAGTTAAATAAGCAGGGTGGCAATATACAGCCTTGATGTACTCCTTTCCTGATTTGGAACCAGTCTGTTGTTCCATGTCCAGTTCTAACTGTTGCTTCTTGATCTGCATACAGATTTCTTAAGAGCCAGGACAGGTACCTAACAAAAGCAAGATGAATTTTGTTACCATATGTTATGTGTCACATTTTTGAACATTTTAACGTCTTGAAATTGAGGTCTCACAATCTAGGGCATTTTACAATGACTTGTCAGCCAGAGGGGCAGACATGACCTTGTTACCATTTCTGGGCAGTGGGAGTCTTTGATTATTTCTGGTAGCATGATTGCAGAACTGTAACTCTAAAGTTTCAATCAGGCCATTTCAGGAGCATTTGAGAAAGGCTGTAGAAGTCCTATTCATAGCTTGGAAACCATACATTAATGCTTTATAGTAAGATCAGGAAAGCACCCAGAGGTCAGGGTGGAGAATTTTTTTTTTTTTTTTTTTTTCCCTGAAAAATGTTGCAACCCCATGTACTATATAGTCCATGGAATCCTCCAGGCCAGGATACTGGAGTGGGTAGCTGTTCCCCTCTCCAGGGGATCCTCCCAACCCAGGGATTGAACCCAGGTCTCCCAAATTGCAGGCCGATTCTTTACCAGCTGAGCCACCAGGGAAACCCTGGTGTTTTTTTATAGGTTTTTTTTTTTTTTTTTTTTGCTTTACTGGCAAATTGATGGAAAAACGTGGACACCAACTTGAGAAGTAATTCAGATGAGTCAGCCTTTGAGTGTGAAGTACTAGGAACACCTTGACTGATTTATTTCCCTTATATCATGCTTCTTTTATAAGTGCAAAAATGCTGTTTGACAGAGATTCATGTCTAAGTAAGTCTGAAAAAAGCATTTCCAGTAGGCTTAAAATAAAAATTTTAGGTGATAGAAAGGCATTTTGTTAAAATTAAATAGGTGGTAATTTTTCTTTTTATTTCTTCAATGACATCCCACTCCAGTGCTCTTGCCTGGAAAATCCCATGGACAGAGGAGCCTGGTGGGCTGCAGTCCATGGGGACACTAAGAGTCAGACACGACTGAGCGACTTCCTTTTCACTTTCATGCATTGGAGAAGGAAAGGGCAACCCAATCCAGTGTTCCTGCCTGGAGAATCCCAGGGACGGGGGAGCCTGGTGGGCTGCCGTCTATGGGGTCGCACAGAGTCGGACACAGGGTCGTCTATGAAGTGACTTAGCAGCAGCAGCGCTGGATAAATCATTCTGAGCTACACTACCAATGACACATTATTTTGGAGCATATGTGGATTATTCTTTGGATTATTTTCTTGAAGAGATTTAAACAATTCTCCAAATTTCACATCCAGTTAGTTTAATATGCATATGTTTTACATCACCAGAAGCCACCAAAATATAAATATTATTGTTTTTAATGCATTTCACAGAATTTCATCACTTTTGATGGGCAATAATGAGAATGTATTAGTAAAAAGTATCTCTTGATTACTTCTTTTATGGCCTGCCAAATGCATTATAATTTGTCTTTATAATTAAAGATGTGACATGGAAAAAAGGAACTCTTCAGTTTTAAATGGCTTACAGGCTACATGAAACAATCCATTCCTGAACAGAAGTTCTATTTGATATGTGAATACTACAATGAATATTTGGCAGCATCCATTCATTGAGAAAATATTTTATTGTTCCTGTTGAAGTACTTGGGAACACAGCAGTGAAGCTCTGCCATCAAGGAGCTAACTTAGATTTTAATGGTGTAGATAATAAATAAATATGTAAATTTTATTGTATGATAACTAATAAGTGCTAAGGGGAAAAATAAAGAGGGAAGGCAGTTAGGAATTTGGGGAAAGAATTTAAAAATTTTGGACGGGCGGTCAAGAAAGCCCTGTTTAAGAAAGTTGTGTAAGAGCCAATCCTAAAGAAATGGAGTTTACCCATGTAGATATCTGAAAGAGAGGAGCACACTCCTCTTTTTTTATTTGGCCTATTCTTGCCTTGCAGGATCTTAGTTTCCTGACTAGAGATTGAACCCAGGCCTAGCAGTGAAAGCCTGGAGTCCTAGCCATCAAATCATCAGGGAATTCCCAAGAAGCAAATTCTGGGTGGAGGGAACAACTCAAGCCCAAAGGCTCATGAGCAGAAGCATGCCTAATGTGTCCCAGGAATGAGAAGTCAGAGCAGTTGGCATGGGGTGAACAGGTCTGAGTGCATCAGACTAGAACAGAGAAGCCAGATAGGCAGAGCAAATGCTGTGAGTGTGGGGGGCTGGAGATGGGACGTTGGCTCTTCCCGGTGAGTGAGGTGGAAAGACTCTGGAGACATTTGCTTGAAGATGTGTGCTGACATGACTGACATTTTATGGGGGTGTTCCAGCTACTGTGTTGAGAATGAACTAGAGGAGTGGAAACAGAGGGCTCAACCAGCAGGTTTGTAATAATTCAGGGGAGAGATGACATGTGTATGTGCTCAGTCATGTCCGACTCTTTGTGACCCCATGGACTGCTGCCCACCAGGCTCCTCTGTCCATGGTATTTTCCAGGCAAGAATACTGGAGTGGATTGGCATTTTGACTTAAAATCGGATAAGAGTAGGAGGTACTGAAAAGAATTGTGGTGCTGGAGAAGACTCTTGAGAGTCCCTTGGACAGCAAGGAGATCAAACCAGCTGATTCTGAAGGAAATCATCCCTGAATATTCATTGAAATGACTGATGCTGAAGCTCCAATACTTGGCCACTTGATGTGAAGAGCCGACTCACTGGAAAAGATACTGATGCTGGGAAGGACTGAAGGTGGGAGGAGAATGGGATGGCGGAGGATGAGATGGTTGGATGGCATCACTGACTCAACGGACATGAGTTTGAGCAGGCTCCAGTAGATGGTGAAGGACAGGGAAGTCTGGTGTATAGCAGTCCATGGGGGTTGCAAAGAGTGGGACATGACTGAACAACTGAACAACAAATTGAAAGAGCCTCCAGATTATGGATATGTTTGAAAATATGTGCTACCTTGATTACTAAATTGAATATGGGGTGAGAAAAAGATGAGTTCAGTGGTGACTCTTAAGATTTTTGTCCTGAGCCAAGAAGAGCTACCATTTATCAAGAAAAGCATTGTAAAAGGAGATTTTTTTTTTTTTTTGATGTGGACCATTAAAAAAAAATTATTTATTTTTGACTGGGCTGGGTCTTTGTTGCTGCATGTGGACTTTCTTTAGTTGCCTAGAGCGGGGGCTACTCTCCAGTTGCCATGCATGGGCTTCTCATTGCAGTGGATTCTCTTGGGGACTTGGGCTCTAGGTGTGTGGGCTTCAGTAGTTGCAGCCCGAAGGCTCTGGAGAGTGGGCTCAGTAGTTGTGTTGCATGGCCTTAGTTACCTCATGGCACATGGAATCTTCCTGGATCAGGGATTGAACCCATGTTCCCTGCATTTGTAGGCAGATTCTTAACCAATGGACCACCAGGGAAGTCCTGATGTGGACCATTTTTAAAGTCTTTATTGAATTTGATCCAGTATTGCTTCTGTTTTGTGTTTTGGTTTTTTGGCCATGAGGCACATGGGATCTTAGCGCCTCCTGCCCTGGAGGACGAAGTCTTAATCATTGCCGTGCCAGCAAAGTCTAAAAAGAGTAGAATTAAGGGAAGGTGAGGAGTATTAGAAATGGAATCCTGGGTTTGTTAAATTTGAGATGTCTTTGGGCATTTGCAGAGAGGTATTAGGCAGTTAGATACACAAGTGAGGAATTAAGGCAGAGATATTAGTTTCAGAGTCATTAGCATATAGATGATATTTAAAACCTTAGGACTAAAGGAGAGCACCCAGAAAATAGAGCTTGAGGTCTTGAGAGCCAAGTCAGAAAGCATTTCATGGAGAGAGGTGCCAAGTAAGTGAAATGAGGCCGGAAACTGACCATTGAATCTAGGCATATGAATGTCCCTGGAGGCCAGATGGGAACAGTTTGGTGTGAGGTTGGCTTGATTGTAGTAGGGTCTAGAGAGAATGCAAAGAGAGGAATGGGAGACAGAGAACATAGATAATGATGTAAAAAAAATATTCCCACAAGAAAAAGGGAAAGGAAGGACAGAAATAGGTGAAGGAAATTAAAAGGCACAAACTTTCAGTTATAAAATGAATGTCAGAGGGGAATTTCCTGGTGGCCCAGGGGCTAGGTCTCTGCACTCTCACTGTGGGAGCTAAAAATCTCACAAGCTATGTGGCGTGGTCCAAAAAAAAAAAAAAAGAGACTAAACTCTCTTCTAGCTTGGAGAGTTTATTTACAAAAATGAGTCATGGATATGAAATGTACAGTGTGGGGATTAGAGTCAATAAATAATAACTATGTAATATCTTTTTGTGGTAACAGAGGCTAACTAGACTTATCATGGTGACTATTTTGAAATGTACACAAAATCAACTCACTATGTTGTGTGCCAGGAACTATTACAGTGTTATAGGTCAATTATACTTCAAAAACAAACTCATAGAAAAAGAGATTAGATTTGTGGTTACCAGAAGTGGGAGATTGGGGGCAGGGGGACTTGGATGAAGGTGGTCAGAAGTTACCATAGAAGCCTCCAATTATAAGATACATAAGTAAGGGAAGTAATGTTTAACACGATAAATATAATTAACACTGCTGAATGTTTTAAATGAAAGTTGTTACAGGAGTCAATCATAAGTGTTCTCATGACAAGGAAAATTTTTTTCTATTTAATTCTGACATGTATGTATATATATGATGGAAATTCACTAAACTTGTGGCAATCATTTCATGATGTATTTAAGTCAAATCAGCATGCAGTGTAGCTTAAACTTATACAGTGCTGTATGTCATTTGTTATTGTTTGGTCGCTAAGTAGTGTCCAACTCTTTGTGACCCCAGGGACTGTAGCCCGCCAGACTCCTCTGTCCATAGGATTTTCCAGATGAAGATAATTGAAGGGGTTGCCAAGCCCTTCTCCAGGGGATCTTCCTGGCCCTGGGATCAAACCCTTATCTTTTGCATCTCCTGCATTGGCAAGCAAATTCTTTATTGCTAAGCCACTAGAGAAGCCCTATATGTCAACTACACCTCAATGAAACTGGAAGAAAAAAAGGAAAAAGGAGAGAAATGGCGCAATAGCTATAGCAGCAGCACTTTTGGTTTAGTGTTTTAGATGAGAGAAAGCGATATCGATAGAATTATCCAGTGAAAAGAGAAGAGGAAAGAAACAATGGAGAGGAGTTTTGATGAAGCTGGTGCAGGTTCTGATGGAGAAGTGAATTGGTTTTAGCAAAGGGCCTCTAAAAATGCATTTTAAAGACATTTCAATCATGTTTTCTGTCATTTTCTTCAGCTCTACCCTTTGCCCAAGTCCTCTCTTCTTTCATTGATAGGACTCTACTATTTCGTCTCCTTAGTGAAGTGTTTCCTTTCTATTGCAGCTTATGAATTCATTGAAACCTGTCCCTTCTCTGCATTCATTGCTCGTGTAATCTTTTCCATAAATTGATGACTAGTCGTCTTTTTATGTGCAGCTGTCTTTCCCATCAAATTGTAAGCCTCTCCATAGTAGTGATTATGCCCTGCCCATGGGAAGTGCCTAATAAAGCTAGCTGGCTGTCTGTACCACTTTCCCTGCAAATGATTTCCTCCCTTACAACTCCCTAAGGAGAAGAGCCTATTATTCTCCATGTAAAAGTCCTTCATGTACTAAACATATGACTAAACTGCCTTGTCGTTTCATCCTTTTCACTCTTTATTTTAATACTATCTTTTTATTTCTAATTTTTGTTTTTGGTTTCTTTCTTTTGGCACCTCCCCAAATCCTTTTTATTTTCTTTGTCTCATTTATTTTTTTAAAAAAAGCTCTTCTTTTATTCTCTTGTTCCTCTTTGAGTTTAATTAGGGACTCTGAGACGTGTGCTGATGGGAGGAATCCAGAATAGTTGGAGCAATAACAATTTTACTACACGGAGTGGAAAAAGTTAGGAATGACCAGACTACAAAGCACATGTGTGTGTGTGTGTGTGTGTGTGTGTGAGAGAGAGAGAGAGAGAGAGAGAGAGAACAGGTACATTCTCAGCAAAAGGACCAGCAGGTGAAAAGGTACAGTGATAAAACCATACAATTTTGTCTCATCCATAGCTGCATATTCATCCTTTAAAACAGTGCCGAGCCCTCAAATATGTCTTCAATAAATGTACCAATGAATTACTCCCATGATGATCAGAGGCTGCCATTACTTTTCTTTCTTTGTAAGCATCGAGGCCTGTGTGCTCTGGTTAGTCACTCAGTCGTCTCCAACTCTTTGCGACCCCATGGACTGTAGCCCATCAGGTTTCTCTGTCCTTGGGAATTCCCCAGGCAAGAACACTGGAGTAACCCAGGGAATCTTCCTAACCCAGGGATAGAACCCAGGTCTCCTGCCTATCTTTAGCTAAATATCAAGCCCATCTTTAGCTAAATACTTCTGTTACAGTCTGACCATTATCCTAAATTCCCAAGCAGTAAAATTAATAGTCACTGAAGTCACTGCAGATGGTGATTGCAACCATGAAATTAAAAGACACTTACTCTTTGGAAGGAAAGTTATGACCAACCTAGACAGCATATTAAAAAGCAGAGACATTACTTTGGCAACAAAGGTCCATCTGGTCAAGGCTATGGTTTTTCTAGTGGTCATGTATGGATGTGAGAGTTGGACTGTAAAGAAAGCTGAGCTCTGAAGAATTGATGCTTTTGAACTGTGGTGTTGGAGAAGACTCTTGAGAGTCCCTTGGACTGCAAGGAGATCCATCCAGTCCATCCTAAAGGAGATCAGTCCTGGATGTTCATTGGAAGGATTGATGCTGAAGCTGAAACTCCAGTACTTTGGCCACCTGATGTGAAGAGTTGACTCATTGGAAAGGAGCCTGATGCTGGGAGGGATTGGGGGCAGGAGGAGAAGGGGGCAACAGAGGATGAGATGGCTGGATGGCATCACCGACTCAATGGACATGAGTTTGAGTAAACTCCAGGAGTTGGTGATGGACAGGGAGGCCTGGTGTGCTACAGTTCATGGGGTTGCAAAGAGTCGGACACGACTGATCGACTGAACTGACTGAACTGAAGTATGTGAAACCGTAGAACAGAAAGTTTATACCCAGGAGCCGTGTACCTCAGCCATGTGCCTCCAACCTCAGGCTACTGTTTTGCAGCTGTGTGACTTTGGGCAGGTTAGGTATCCTTTTAGTGGCTGTCTCCTTATCTGTAAAATGGGCCAGGTAATACCTACTTTGTGGGGTTGCAGTGAGAATTAAATGAAGCAATGTAGAATCTTAATTTTCTTTAATGTTTATTTATTTAGCTGCACTGTGCCTTGATTGTGGTGTGTGGGGTCTTACTGTGTCTTGTAGGATGTGGGATCTCGTTCCCCAATCAGGAATCACGTCTGGGCTGCCTGCCTTGGGAACCTGGAGTCTTAGCCACTGGACCACCAGGGAAGTCCCTCTGAATCTTAATCTTATCCTCATCTTTTTAGATGAATTAACTGAGGCTTATATTTATTTAACCAGCTAGTCAGCTAGTCACAGCTTGCCAGCTAGTCAAGGATTGGGGTTCATATTAACTGCATGGTCTATCTGCTGTGCTGACATGTGTACATGCTTAGTCGTGTGCAAGTCTTTGTGACCCCTGGGCTGTAGCCTGCCAGGCTCCTCTGTCCATGGGATTTCCCAGGCAAGAATAGTGGAGTGGGCTGCCATTTCCTCCTCCAGGGATTTTCCCCACCCAGGGATGGAATTCCTCTCTCCTGCATTGGCACACAGATTCTTTACCACTGAGCCACTTGGGGCAGATGAGGCCTAAAGAAGTAATAAAATGTTTTATGTTAAGGCTTTCTGTTAACATAAAAAAGCTATGCTGGACATTGAGAACCCAGAGGGAGTAACAGTGAATGTGTTTGTGCCTGAGGAGATGACTGTAAAGAGCAAATCTGAGGTGAAGGGAAGTAATGGAAAAGTAACTGGAGTGTCTGAAGGTTGGTGTTCGCCCAAGTTAAGGGGTGGCTCTCTACGGTAACCCATGTTCTCACCATTTGGGGCACAGCCCACTCCTAGTTCATGAACTTGTCCTTGGCCGCTGCATTTTTGAAAGCCCACAAGACCATACTCACATTAGGATATTACTTCCCGGTCTTCCTCGTGGAGTTAGGACTCAGCTGGACATTAGTGAACAAGGCGGGGTGGTTGCGTTTGTTCGTAAACCCATGTGGAGGGATTTGCTGCTGTCATTTCTCTTGGAAATTATATTTTTTAAAATTAAGCTCTCTGAGAATAATAGCACCATACCCTTCAAATGAATGTGTCAACAATTTCCTCTTTTAACGCTGCTACTTGGGCAATATTGTGATGATCTTTGGGAGCTATTTCACATCTTTATCATTTCTGTGTTCTTCTCCCTTCCTTTTCCACAGTCCTGAATGAGGAATTTTAGAACAAACCCCAAGGAAGAAGACAAGCTGTCAAACAGAGACACGAGTGCACCCTTTGAAAACTAGGAAAAAACTAGGAGGAATCGGGAACAAGTAGAGGGGAGACGGTGCTGTGAGCGGAGAATCCTGTCCTATTTGGGCACTTCGTCTGCTGGAATGGAGGGGTTATCACATGGAAGCCCTGGAGGGCTGTGTCTCCCTTATTTCTTACCTGCATTCCCCACTTTTGGGATGAGTGTGCTCTGAGAGCGGCATTATCTGGTCTCAAGTGGAGAAAGCTGCGAGATGGTTGAGATTACTATATAATGTAATATAAACAGTGACTCCGTGGGATCCTTCAAAGCCTTTTTTTCTGGGTGAGAATTTGTACCTCTGTCAGTGCTAGAAGTACAGTTGACACTTTAACAATGCAGGTTTGAACTGTAAGGTTCACTTACACGTGGATTTTTTTTTTTTTTTCAATAAGCATTGTGCCTGTATTTTCATTTTATAGATCTTTAAATGTGTTGGGAACAGTTTGGGTTCTGTTAGAGAACACATTACATAGAACCACAAGAACTAGGATTTGAGTCTTGATTCTGTCCAAACTCTTTCAAATTCCTGCCCTTGGGTGAATCATTTATCAGTTTCTTTGTTTTCAAGGTAGAGAGAATAGTATGCAGATTTTCCATTCCTGGGGAGGAGTTGCTGCCTTTAACCCCCATTTGGTTCAAGGATCAGTTGTATTTATTGCTTCCTCTTCTGGAAGAGGATTGCCTCCGGATCAGCAGAGCAGGAAGGTGTGGCCAAGTCGAGGGGATGGTTGATGTGGGCATTGGATTTATCCAGGGAGGGTCTGAACTCCAGTTGGTCTTCTGATTCCACCTAGAGGTGAGACCTGAATGCGGCTAATGGTATCTCAGAATCACCCTCTTGGCTACAAGTTGGCAGGCTCCAGAGTTTACTAAGCAACATGAAAGAATCCAGAGTGTGTTTATACAGTAAATACATTGCCATCTTTTTTTTTCTAGTGACTTTTTGTTGTTGTTGAATCACTAAGTCCTGTCCTAGTCTTTGAGACCCTGTGGACTGCAGCACGCCAGGCTTCCCTGTCCTTCACTATCTCCTGGAGTTTCTATTGACTCATATTACATATACAATAAACTAGCCTTTAGTGTCCATGAGTTTTTACATATGCACCCTTTAACTACAACCCAGATAAAATTAAGAGTATTTCCAAAAGCTCAGAAGATTACATGAGGTCTGTTCTCAGTAAATATCATCTTCCAAAGGTAACAAGTGTTTATTTTTCTGTCGTAATGTAGAAGGACATTGTATTGTTTCCTGGTGTGGGCTACCATGAGTCAAGCTGCTTTAAATACACTTGAGTGTTTCAATGACCTATTTCTTCTTGCGTTCCTCTTCAGCTCTACCAACCATCTTTCTAAAGTGGCTATTGGCATTGCCACTTCTGTTTTGCTTTTGAAAAAGGCATGTGGTAGAGGCATTCACACTTTCTTCCTCCCATAATCCTTCTCACCACAATGCAATTATATTTTTTAAAATTATAAAAGTATCATATCAACTCATTACAGAACAGAAAATGTTCTACCACATACAAAGCATAGTCAGTTTTTTCCTTATGTGTGTCTACTCCATTTCCCACAGGTTACCAATACTAACCCACTCCAGTATTCTTCCCTGGAAAATTCCTTGGACAGAGGAGTCTGGACCACAGTCCATGAGGTCACAGAGTTGGATGTGACTAAGGGATTAACACTTTTACTTTTTACTAATACTAAAAGTTCAGAGCCTAGATTCACGTGTGTGGTTTTTTTTTTTTAATATTTATTTATTTGCACCAAGTCTTAGTTGTGGCACACGGGATCTTTTAGTTGCAGCATGTGGCATGTAGTTCCCTGACCAGGGATCGAACCCAGAACTCTTGCACTGGGGGTACGGAGTTTTAACCACTGGACCACCAGGGAGGTCCCTTATAAGAGTTTCCAATGGATGGCTCCAGTGTAGTCTTGAAACTGTTAAGTGAATATTAACCTTTATACTTTCTCCTCCATACTGATTTCCTAGACCAGACTTTATATGTGAGCTTTCCTGAGAAATGAAGGGGAAATCCTTGGTATTCATTAGGTAACTTCATTGGTACCATTTTAAATACAAAACTTAGGAATCAGTTGAGTGTCCCTAGAAAATGGATTTAAACATTTTCCTCTCCTGCTCTATTTACCAGACTCTTTAGTTACTAGATAATTGAAACTGCATTTATCAAAATTGTATTGGAATGATGGGCTATTTACCAAAAGCTGTTATCAAGGAGCTTGAAAAGCACTTAGCAAAGAGAATTTCAGTGGCCTAAAGGAGTTGGGGAGAAGAATTAAGGTAAAAGGCGTAGATTTGCTTTTTAATTTATGAAATAAGGGGTTGTTGGTATAAATCTTTATATCATACCTGTAGTGATAGTCTTTTGGCCTGCAACCTTGTGAGGTCTTTTATTTTTTTCTCTTCTTTTTCTTTTGATAGAAAGTCATTATATTCTTTTTTTTTTTTTAATTTCTTTATGCGTTTGGCTTCACCAGATCTTAGTTACAGCACATGGGATCTTTGCTCTTCATTGTGGCATGTGGGATCTAGTTTCCTGATCAGCATGGAGTCTCAGCCACTGGACCCCAGGAATTAATAGATGAAGAATGGGACACCTCTATCACCATGATTTATGCTGGATGGAGGAATGAGTACCAAGCATCAGTGGCCATCTCCACCCCATCCCTCCCCTTCCAAAGTAACATTCCTTTCGGGAATATCCAAACTGTCATTTAGAGAAATCTTCAAGCCCTCCAAATTTCTATTCAACTATCACTTCGTCTCTTATTCCACACAGATACTTTCATGAAAAGCACACTACAAGAATGTCCTAGAGAATTGGGGAGTTCCAAGTACCCTAGAGAATGTATACAAATTACTTTTGCTCCCGTACTCCATCTATAGACTGGTGACCTTGGGTTCAGATCTGCCCAGGAAAATTGCGACTTATTACATTTTATGCTTATCTTTTCAGAGTATTCTGTTCCTTGACCGCCTGATAGAAGCACATCTTTTTTTTTAAAATTTATTGATGTCTTTCCCCACTTACTATCTATACTGGTTTCCCAGGGCTGCTATAACAAATTACCATAAACTTAGTGGTTTTCTTTTATTTGAGTGACATCCCATTTCATTCAAACTTTTGAACTAACTATTTTAGCACCTTAGAACTTAGACATGAATACAGACCTGACTTTGTTGGAGCATCCAAGATGCCTGCTTTAGTGCAAGGGAATACCTAGAACGAGCTTTGTCTGTTTTCTGTTGCTGGGCAGGTAAGTGATGGTAGTGATGGCTGCTGATGGCGGCTCTGCACATGTATTAGTCAAGGTTCAGTCAGGGGACACAAACCACACCGGTTATTGGGACAAAGAGAATTTAACACAAAGGATCGTTAGCTAGGGAGTAAACTTGGTAACTAGGTATGTGAAAAGTGAGAGTGAAAGTGAAGTCACTCAGTCATGTCCAACTCTTTGAGACCCATGGACTGTAGCCTGCCAAGTTCCTCCGTCCATGGGATTTTCCAGGCAAGAGTACTGGAGTGGGTTGCCATTTCCTTCTCCAGGAGATCTTCCTGACCCAGGGATTGAACCCGGGTCTCCCACATCATAGGCAGATGCTTTACTGTCTGAGCCACCAGGGAAATCCCTGAAAGGGTGAAAAAAAAACCCTCTAAGATAACATTTGTCACCGTTTATAAAATTGTATACTTTAAATATCTGATATACAGTTTATGATGTCATTTATACCTCAATTAAGCAATTACCTTAAAAAAGCTTTAATTGTTAATAGGAGTGTTTAAGAGTCTCAAAACCGACTCTTTCTGGAAGTTGTTACACATTAACCTGCACTGACACTGAGTTTATGGGCTTCCGCGGTGGCTCAGGGGTGAAGAATCCACCTGCAATGCAGGAGACATAGGAACGTGGTTTTGATCCCTGGGTCGGGAAGGTCCCCTGGAGGAGGGCAAGGCAACCCACTCCAGTGTTCTTGCCCGGAGAATCCCATGGACAGAGGAGTCTGGTGCACTACAGTCCATAGGGTTGCAAAGAGTCGGACACGACTGAAGCGACCGAGCATGCATGCATGTTTATACTCTTAAACAGTAACTCTGCAGTTGCCATATCAGTGACTTGCTTTTTAAAAATTATTTATTTATTTTTATTTTCGACTGCCCTGGGTCTTCATTGCTGCACAGAGGCTTTCTCTAGTGAGTGG
The DNA here is from genome assembly GCA_020226075.1 of Hydropotes inermis. NCBI lineage: Eukaryota > Metazoa > Chordata > Mammalia > Artiodactyla > Cervidae > Hydropotes > Hydropotes inermis. Next base: position 2,760,841 of record CM035295.1, on the reverse strand, counting down.
GCACTACTCTTTTTTTGTGGTGCTGGGGCTTCTTATTGCGGTGGCTTCTCTTGTTTCAGAGCACAGGCTCTAGGTGCTCCGGCTTCAGTAGTTGCAGCTCGCAGGCTTAGCTGCTCCGTGGCATGTGGAATCTTCCTGGACAGGTATCCAACCCGTGTTCCCTGCGTTGGCAGGCAGGTTCGTATCCACTGTGCTACCAGGGGAGTCCCAGTGACTTGCTTTCATGTGGAGTTTTTCTGCCCATCTACTCTTAGGTAGGAATGCTCCCTAGCGTTGGTCTTCAACTCTGTTCCCAGTGAATCTTTTCTCCCTGACAGGATTTTTGCAGCCCTTGTAGCCTCATATGATGTTTAGAGGGTGAAGCATTTTATTAATTCCTAGCATTCTCACCAGCCAGGTCAATGGAAAGAAGGATGGAGAAGAGAATAGTCTGCTACGTTACACTGTGACTAAGTACACGACTCATAGGATGATGTTTGCTCTCAGCTTTCCAGCACTGCGTTCTTTGTAACGATGCAGCATCTTGTACCTGAAAACCTTCCAGATCTCTCATGAAATATTTGATTTTATAAAATCTTTGTGGAGAAAAGCTGTAACAATCAAGACTTGCTGATTAAAAATGAGGTCAACAATAGAGTTTTAGAGTCTTTTTTTTCTTTGCATTTGTTAAATAATTAAAAAAGTATCTAGTGGGCACCTATATGCCAGGTACACTAAGTTGTTTTATACTTCTAGAGCTTTTTTATTCCAAGTGTGTTTAGCAGAACAGAGCACCAGCATCACCTCGGAGCTTATTAGAAATGCAGAATCATAGTCCTCCTCCAGACATACAGAATCAGTATCTGCATTTTAACAAGATCCCTTAGTGACTTGTGTGTGTATTCGAAAGGCACTATTTGAGAGAGCTCTCCTTAGCTCTGCTGCTTAAATACTGCTTGACTTTGAGAAAGTAATTTCACTTCTCTAAGATATTAACAAATGAGGGGTTGGAAGTAATGGAAACCTCTTCACGTATTATTTGCTGCTCTTCTGTTGCTCAGTCATGTCCGACTCTTTGCAACCGCACGGACTGCAGCACATCAGGCTTCCCTGCCCTTCACCATCTCCCAGAGTTTGCTCAAACTCATGTCAGTTGAGTCAGTGATGATATCCAGCCATCATCCTGTCACCCCCTTCTCCTCTCACCCTCACTCTTTCCCGGTGAGAGGGTAACAGGAAGGAAGGCCAGGAGTCTCTGAATGGAGGAAACAGGCTGCAAGTGTCAGACATTTTTTCTCTCTCCCTTAAGCTGCAGGAGGAAACAAACTACAAGTGCCAGATATTTTTCCTCTTAAAATTCTGTGTTGCCATGACAACACCTGTTTCCACCTGAACTTAACTTTTCTCAAACCTTGAACTAACCAATGTGTTTTTCTCATGGAAATATTGTTCTTAAGCTATGTTAATCAAACTTTTCTCAAACTTTGGGCTGATAATAGCTCAACAAACCGGAATTCATATCAATTGTTTTATGTCTGGGGGATGACACACCTCCTGCTATCCTATCTCAAAAATGCAGACTGTGGGAGAGGGGCCTGGTGAAACTCCGTCAGCCTTGAGGTGTCTCTCTTATCTGGGTAATAGCTTCATAACAGACATAAAACATCCAGCTAAAGACTATTGGGGGGCACTCTCTCTGCTCGCTTCTGATGTCTGTGTCAGAAGCTTTTTCTCTTTTATACTTTCAGTTCAGTTCAGTCACTCAGTCGTGTCCAATTCTTTGTGACCCTATGGACTGCGGCACGCCAGGCCTCCCTGTCCATTACCAACTCCCGGAGCTTACTCAAACTCATGCCCATAGAGTTGGTGATGCCATCCAACCATCTCATCCTCTGTCATCCCCTTCTCCTCCCACCTTCAATCTTTCCCAGCATCAGGGTCTTTTCAAATGAGTCAGTTCTTTGCATCAGGTGGCCAAAGTACTGGAGTTTCAGCTTCAACATCAGTCCTTCCAATGAACACCCAGGACTGATCTCCTTCAGGATGGACTGGTTGGATCTCCTTGCAGTTCAAGGAACTCTTAAGAGTCTTCTCCAACACCATAGTTCAAAAGAATCATTTCTTTGGCTCTCAGCTTTCTTTATAGCCCAACTCTCACATCTATACATGACTGTTGGAAAAACCATAACTTGGACTAGATGGACCTTTGTTGGCAAAGTAGTGTCTCTGCTTTTTAATATGCTTTCTAGGATGGTCATAACTTCTCTTCCAAGGAGCAAGCATCTTTTAATTTCATGGCTGCAGTCACCATCCACTGTGATTTGGAAGCCCAGAAATGTCTGTCACTGTTTCCACTGTTTCCCATCTATTTGCCATGAAGTGATGGGACCAGATGCCATGATCTGGGTTTTCTGAATGTTGAGTTTTAAGCCAACTTTTTCACTTTCCTCTTTCACTTTCATCAAGAAGCTTTTTAGCTCTTCACTTTCTGCCATAAGGGTGATGTTATCTGCATATCTGAGGTTATTGATATTTCTCCTGTCAATCTTGATTCCAGCTTGTGTTTCATCCAATTCAGCATTTCACATGATTTACCTGGAGAATCCCATGGACAGAGGAGCCTGGTAGGCTACAGTCCATGGGGTCGCAAAGAATTGGACACGACTGAGCAACTAACGTACATGTGTGTGCATACCTGCACACACACACACACACACACACACTGCATATAAGTTAAATAAGCAGGGTGACAATATACAGCCTTGATGTACTCCTTTTCCTATTTGAAACCAGTCCATTGTTCCATGTCCAGTTCTAACTGTTGCTTCCTGACGTGCATACAGATTTCTCAGGAGGCAGGTCAGGTGGTCTGGTATTCCCATCTCTTTCAGGATTTTCCACAGTTTATTGTGATCCACACAGTCAAAGGCTTTGGCATAGTCAATAAAGCAGAAGTAGATGTTTTTCTGGAACTCTCTTGCTTTTTTGATGATCCAACAGATGTTGGCAATCTGATCTTTGTTCCTCTGCCTTTTCTAAATCCAGCTTGAAAATCAGGAAGCTCATGGTTCACATACTGTTGAAGCCTGGCTTGGAGAATTTTGAGCATTACTTTGCTAGTGTGTGAGATGAGTGCAATTGTGCAGTAGTTTGAGCATTCTTTGGCTTTGCCTTCTTTGGATTGAAATGAAAACTGACCTTTTCCAGTCCTGAGGCCACTGCTGAGTTTTCTGGATTTGCTGGCATATGAGTGCAGCACTTTCACAGCATCATGTTTCAGGATTTGAAATAACTCAACTGGAATTCCATCACCTCCACTAACTTTGTTCGTAGTGATGCTTCCTAAGGCCCACTTGACTTCGCATTCCAGGATGTTGGCTCTAGGTGAGTGAACACATCATGATTATCTGGGTCATGAAGATCTTTTTTTTGGTTCTTTTGTGTAGTCTTACCACTTCTTAATATCTTCTGCTTCTGCTTCTGTTATGTCCATACCTTCTCTGTCCTTTATTGTGCCCATCTTTGCATGAAATATCCCTTGGCATCTCTAATTTTCTTGAAGGGATTTCCAGTCTTTCCTATTCTATTGTTTTCCTCTATTTCTTTGCACTGATCACTGAAGAAGTCTTTCTTATCTCTCCTTGCTATTCTTTGGAACTCTGCATTCAAATGGGTATATCTTTCCTTTTCTCCTTTGCTTTTCACTTCTTTTCATAGCTGTTTGTAAGGCCTCCTCAGACAACCATTTTGCCTTTTTGCATTTCCTTTTCTTGGGAATGGTCTTGATCACTGCCTCCTGTACAATGTCATGAACCTCCATCCATAGTTCTTCAGGCACTCTGTCAGATCTAATCCCTTGAATCTATTTGTCACTTCTACTGTATTGTTGTAAGGGATTTTATTTAGGTCATACCTGAATAGTCTACTGGTTTTCCCTACTTTCTTTAAGTCTGAATTTGGCAATAAGGAATTCATGGTCTGCGCCACAGTCATCTCTTGGTCTTGTTTTTGCTGAGTGCATAGAGCCTCTTTCATCTTTTTCTGGAAAGAGTATAATGAATCCGCAAAGAATATAATCAGCTTTACACTTTAGTAAAGCTTTATCACACGAAAGCGCAGAGCAAGCAAGCCTGTCTCTGGCCCTGGATTGAATTCCTCTCCTCCAGAGGCCAAGAATCCCAGCAACAACCTGTGTTCTCTGGGGCTCGTCCAGGATCTTCAGGAGAAGGTAAGAACACTCGAGGCCTCAAGCCTCTCAGCTTCCTCAGTACACCCGTTCTCTGCTTTACTTTAACAACTCTGTGGTGTGCTCGTGTGAGTGAGTGAGACGCCCCACACGAAGCAAGTGTTGAGCCCTGCTCTGTGGTTTCGAGCTGTCGTAAGGACTGAAGGCAGCCCCCAAAAGGGGAAGCTTATTGGGGGTTTATACCAACCTGCCAAGGCCAAGAGACACCCAATGTCCCTGTGAGGGCAACAGCCAGAGATGGGCAAAGCATGTGGACCGAACTTTCCTTTCTCAGTCATCCTTTCCTGGTCTGTTTGACCATTTCATAATTGCATGGGGAATTGGAACTACTAGCCTAACCTGTTGGATCATAGACTTTCAAGGGAATTGTGATCCATGGTGTTTCTATGTGCTTTAGCACCTAGCCTTGCTAGGAGCTGAAAGTTACAAAAGCTCGTTTGGGAACGGGGCGGAACGCTAGCTCCAGGAACATCTCTCAGGCTGGAGGGCGTTCTCTTGGCTGCCTCAGGGGCCAGCGGCCTGAAAGTGAGTCTTTGTCATGGCTGTGCCTCTGGTCTATGTGGAGAGAAGCATTGCTGGTGACCATGAGGTTTTTGAGAACACGGGTCCGGAATTGCAAGATGCGGTTAGATTGGGATTACAGTGCGCTTCTTCCTTTGGTGGTGCTAGTTCTTAGCAGACCAGAGAAGCTCTCTGATGGCTTTTGTCTCAACACCCTAGATATTGATTTTATGTAATCTGTGGAAATGAACTGGAAGGATTGGCCCTTGAGGACAAAAATCACTTTTTCCTCACTGACCATCCCCCCACAACTTTTTTTACTATTACATATTCTGGCGTGGTGGCACTCAGAAGGGACATCTTGGTTGTTGTTCATCTCTTTACGATTCACCGCGTCTACTGCGGTCAGGACTGTACTCAGGAATATATATAGGCACACGGAACGTGGATGCTTCCCCTGGAGTCCTGGCTTAGGAAACACTCTGGGAAAACTACTCTGCTCCACCCCAGGTGGCATCAGAGGAAATGGGGAAATCAAACACAGGTCTTGGTGGTAAGGAACTGGACATCGGTCTGGGATGCCGTGAGGTCTACCCCTGGTGCATCCCCACCCCACCTCGGTGGTAGAACTGGGAGGGAGAAGACGCCTGCGTCAGTACGGGACAGACCAGGGAAGGAAAGCGTTGGTGGAGAGCCTGTCTGCATCCCCGTCTAGAGCAGGGGAGGACACGGCCACGGCTGTGGGTGCCGCTTTTTTCTCTTTTACAGATGGGAGCTAGCAGTTCCAGAACCACTCATTTAAAATGTATTTAAAAATAAAAGCTGGGACAGGTTTGATCCCCAGAGTTTAAAAAGACATGCCTGATTTTCTTCTGTGATGCTGAATGGCCATGGTAGCCTTTGGAAGACGGGGAACACTGGCCTGTTGAAGGGTCTTAAGTATAATACTGTTTCACAACTAGACTGGTTCTGTAGAAAACAAGAGAAAGGGGTAGAAGTGGCGTAAGTGTCGCTCTTTATCTCTCTGAGAGACAAGTCGTGTGTCCTAAGGGCACAGATGTGGGTGTGAGAGCAGCACAGCCGCTTCCCGCTCTGTTGCTTTGCCCCTGTATGTGGGGCTGAGAATCAGGGCACTCTTCTAGGGGGGACTGCCTCAGTCTCCGTAGACTAGAGGATCCAAAAAGTACATCGAAGGCTTTACGGGACTAATTTCACTTTATGACCTTACTTGGAGAGATGTAATGCATGTCTTAGGACAGACGCTGACTCCTGGCTCGAGAGCTCGAGATTTGGGGGAAGCTACTACCTTTGGAGATGAATGACTTGAACGTGAGATAGAGGAAAGAGGGAACATGAAATAGCCCTCCTCCCTACTGGGAGGCACGCAGTTCCTGTGACAGAGTCAGACTGGGACTATAACATGGCTAAAAGAGGGCGGGATCAGAATCACTTTGCCAGCTGCATTATTCTAGGGCTCAGGTGCGCACATGCTAAAACTTTATGCTAAGCTGGCTGACATAGAACTGGGACAGGAGGAAACTCCTGATAAGCTCCTGGTAAATTCCTAGATAGACTCCGGGAGGCTTGCTGCCAATTTACTGATGTTGATCCCGAAAGTGCAGAGGAGAAATGGTCTTAAAGATATATTTCCTCACTCATTTGGCTTCTGATATCTGCCATAAATTATGAAAACAGGTGTTTGGACCAAATCAGTCTTTAAAAAAGCTGTTGCAGCTGGCTCAGACGGTGTATCACTGTAGAGAATACGAGGAGGGAAGAAAGAGACAAGAAAGAGCAGGGACAGACTGCAGCCCCAACAGTGACTGGCAGACCTGCTCCGAGACAGCCCGAGAAGAATGCCCAGAGGGACCCAGGTGAAACGGGACAGGGCATCTCAAGCGGGACTGCCCGCAGGCATCTAAGTTACCCCAGGCTCCAGGCTCAGTCTGTAAAGGACAGTAGTGGAGAAGAGACCGCCCTACGAGACATAAGCCCCAGGGGTCAGACTCTCAAGACAAATGGGACTGACATGCCTGGGGGTCCCCACCCGAGCTCCTGTCCTAATTACGCCTGAGGAACCCCGGGTATTAGTAACTGTGGGGGGCCAATCAGTCGATTTGTTTTGGACACTGGGGCAGATTTCTCTGTGCTCGCTGAAGCCTGCTCTGCTTTCCTCCTGATCCACCACTGCAACGGGACTGTCAGGACGAGCCCAACGCTACTATTTCAGTCACCCTTTAAGCTGCGACTGGGACTCTGCTGTTTTTCTCACGAGTCTCTGATCCTGCTGCATTCTCCCTCACCCCTTCTGGGGAGGAATATACTGAGCAAGGTCCAGGCCTCTTGTTTTCATAAATACGGAGCCTGCTCTTTCTCTCCCATTAACTGAACAGAATGTAAATCCTGAAGTGTGGGCTGACGGAAAGACTGTGGGTCGAGCAAAAATGCCGTTCCTGTCTTTATCAAGCTCAAAGACGCTTGCCTGTGTCCACATCGAAAGCAGTGCCCACTAAAGCCTGAGACTGAGGAAGGGTTAAAGCCCATCATTGAGAATTTAAAGGAGCAGGGGCTATTAATTGCCTGTAACAGTCCCTGCAACACTCCTATTTTGGATGTAAATAAATCAAATAAATCAAATGGAGACTAGTTCAAGATATATGAATGATAAGTGCCTAATCCTTTTACTTCATTGTCTGAAATTCCTGAAAGAGCCAAATAGTTTTCAATCATTGATGTGAAGGATGCTTTCTAGAGTTAAGCCTATATTAAATCATCCTCTACCTATGACTTTAACACAATTGAGAGGATTCGTGGGCATTACAGGCTATTGCTGCATTTGGACTTTGGGTTATGGGGAACTTGTCCAGCCTTTATATAAACTTATAGCTGAGATTCAGCAGGCCCAAACCAGTCTCTGAGTCCCCAGAGACTCAAAAGGCTTCTAAGACTCTTTAAACTGGTCTCTTGCAGGTTTCTGCTTTGACCTTGCCCACAGGATCAGAGTATACTTTGTTTGTTGCTGAAAAAAGGCTATAACCACATTGCTTAAGGGTAATTTCTACTATTGTTTTGCTAATGCCTAAAGCTCATAAGTTTACTAATTGGCAAAATTTTACTGTACTGACCTCTCATGATATAAGAGGGATCTTAAACTCTAAAGTTCAGAGTGACAATGTCTCCACCTTTAAAGCTGCTGTAACTCAAGGGGTGTTGAAAACTCTAGGAATAGAATATCACTTACACTGTTCCTGGAGACCCCAATCTTCAGAAAAAATTGAAAAGGCCAATGACATTATTAAGAAGCATCTGTATAAGCTAACTCGGGAAACATAAGACAGTGGGTTTAAAGTTTTACCCGTAGCTTCAATGAAGGCTCAAACTGCCCCTAATAAGGGACTGTCTCTATGGCAGACTGCTTTTGTGCACAGATATTGTCATAGGCCCTGAAGCCTTAGAATTAACTATGTGGCCCAGTTTTCAGCTTTTCAACCTCTTCATCAATTGAAGGCTTCCCATGGTGGGTTTCTCCACTTCAAGGAAAGGACTTTCTTCAACTCTGCAAATACCTTCACCAGCATCAGTCATATGCAACGCCTCTTCTTGGTCTGATGACATCTAACAATCCTAAGATGGACTGGTATAACATATTGTACTTTAACTATGAACATAATGTGACTTTTAATTTTGATTAGGTTTTAACTTGGTTTAATGACTATTTTGCCTTACATAACTATAAAAATGGGGTTTCTTTCTAACCATCTGAAAGCTTTTAAGTTACAAATGGTTGTCCAGGCTTCTACGAGTGCACAGCATCTTCCAGCTATTACTTGGGGCTTCTGGATCAGAGACCTTCAATATGAGGATTAGGAGAATATGTTGCCTCAACACTTTAGGGACCACGCCTCTCAACAGCAAGAAGTAGTTATGGAATGAAAACGACCTCCTTTTCCGTTGCCAACATAATTCTCCTATAAGAAAAGGGGGAAAATGAGAGAGTTAATTCCTAGGCAGGTTGATAAGAAGTCTGGGGTCCCCGAGGAGGAGAAAGGAGTCTGGAGCTCTCAAGGAGGAGATAGGGGTCTAGAATTCTCAAGGAGGAGGAAAGGACAAACAATTTTTTCCACATTCCTTAATAAGGATTATATAACATAATGTATCCTGCTTGAGGATGTGTTTTTCCTTCCTGAAAACCTTCTGACTAATCCTGTTATCTTAAAATGTATATCATGGCAGTGGGTCTTGTAAGATCTTTACAACCTTGTGACATTCTTTTGATTTATTTTAATAACCAATTAAAAACTATATAATTCCCTTGCTAAGACTAGGGAAAAGGGGCACTCTCCTTCTCCCTTCTGAAGTCTGTGTCAGAAGCTTTCTCTGTCCCTTTTTCACTTTAATAAAACTCTGCTACACAAAAGCTCTTGAGTGATCAAGCCTGGCCCCTGGACTGAAGCTAAATCTTTTTCGGAGATCATGAATTTGACATCATTCACTAAGCTATCATCAGCATCAGGGTTTTTTCCAGTGAGTCAGCTCTTCACATCAGGTGGCCGAAGTATTGGAGTTTCAGCTTCAGCATCAGTCCTTCCAATGAATATTGAGGGTTGATTTCCTTTAGGATGGACTGGTTGGATCTCCTTGCAGTCTGAGGGACTCTCAAGAGTCTTCTCCAGCACCGCAGTTTGAAAGTACTAATTCCTTGGCACTTGGCCTTCTTTATGGTTCAATTCTCACATTCGTACATGACTATTGTATTATTGGGGGCATGTAATTTAGACAGACTTTGTAAAGCACATAACACACTGGCTGGTATCTAGTCAGTGTTTTTAGAAGAGTTAGCCCTGGTGTTGCAAATCTGAAGGCAGTGAATAGACCCAGGACTTGGTCTTTGAGTTTCTGGCAGAAGCAGTCATTTCCCGGTCTTTCTGTTACTTGTATTTGCTTCATCATTCCCCTCTGCCATAGCTTTGTCCCCAGCCTTACTGCCCTGAAATTTGCTAACTTAGAGTTTGCCATTGTGTCAGGGGAGAATCAGTTCCCTTCTTTCACGTTCCTGACATTTAGACTTAAATTTGTTTTCTTTTTGCCCACAAAGTAACTAAGGAATTTGAGAAACAAACAAGAAAAAAGAAAGCTAAAAAAAATTAGCCATTAAATCTTTTTTTGTGAAATGTTCCTTGTAGCCACTTTATTTCTAGTTCCCTCATTTGTCCATAATGCTGACAGATATTAAGAGATAGAACAAGCACAGTACTGTATCCTGGATTGGATCCTGAGTTGGAAAGAGAAGAGGAAAAGTGAATGTCTTAACTCCAGATACCATAACAAAATACCGTCTGGGTGACCTAAACAACAAAAGTTTATTTTCTGCTAGTTCTGGGTGCTGGAGTTAGAGACTAGGGTGGCAGCATGCTGGATTCTGATGAGAACTTGCTTCAGGGCTTGCAGATGGATGCCATCTCACTGTGTATTCATGACTTTTCCTCTCTCTTCCTCATTTTATAAGGTCGCTGATCTCATCATGAAGCCCCTACCTTCATGATGTACTCTAACCCTTATCACTTCCCAAAAGCCCCACTTCCAGAATCATCACATCGATGGTTAGAGTTTCAACATATGAATTTCAGGGGGACACAGACATTTAATCCAAGAAGGGAGTAAAGTTTATTTATAAAGTTGTTATTTATTTCAATAGGTGACACTATTGAACATTGAATTTTATTTCATTTTTCTTACTGATACAAAATTTAGATTCATTATGTTAACGGTTTACCCAAATAATTAGGTACCCAAATGTGTTTATTTCTTATTTTCCTTAAAGCTAGCTGGTGCTTTAGTAAATTTTATCGTTAGGTCGTTTTTAAAAATCAAATTAAATTTGTTTCTTGTTGACTGTGCTGGGTGCTCCTTGCTGTGTGAGGGCTTTCTCTAGTTTCAGGAGCGCGGACTACTCCCTAGTTGCAGTGCGTGGCCTGCGGGCTGCTCGGGGCCCCTCGTCTCGGGGCCTGCGCTCTAGGATGTGTGGGCTCCGTGGGCAGTTGTGGCTTACAGGCTTTCTTGCCCTGAGGCATGTGTGGCCTTCCGGGATCAGGGATCAAACCTGTGTCCCCTGCATTGGCAGGCAGATTCTTCCCCACTGGACCACCAGGGAAGTCCCTTAAAACTTTTTTAAATTGGACTATAACCATTTTACAGTGTGGCCTTAGTCTCTGCTGTACCACAACATGAATAAGCTGTAAATGTGCATATATCTCCTCTCTCCCACCCCCACCATCCCACCCCTCTAGCTGGACGCTAGGTTTTAAACGATGTGAAATTAAGTGATGATGAAGCCCTTCTAGATAACGTGATACTGGTAATTTTCAGAGAAGAACTGGTTGTATTTAAGGGCTATAAACAACAACAGTGCTGTTATCCAGAGATTAAAATAGGAAGATTTCTACTGCAGACTCTCCTTTTGTTGGATTTCATGAAGAATCTTAGTACAGAGGTGGCTGGCCACCTTGGACTCCCTAATTCTAACAACCTCCAGATCATGCCCATTCCATTCATGTCTATATCCTCAGACACAAGCACAATTCCTGGTGCGGGATAGGCACCCCATACATCTGTGTTGAGTATGAATGACCGGGTTAGGCCAGACCCCAGTGAAGCATCTCTGCTTCATCTTTCCAATGTTTCCATTACCTGTGTTTTTCAGGGAGGGGAAATTGATTTCAAACCTACAGAAGAGATGCAAGAATAATAAAAAGACCTGTCATGAACTCATTACCCAAGTTCATTGATATTTTTCAATTTTTAGCAGTTTATTTTAAAATAATTTCATCCTTTAAGATTTGCAAGACAAATACAATCTAATAATGATACAAAGAACTACCCTATACAGTTCACCCAGGTTTCCTAATTATGAACATTTGTCTTCGTTTTCTCCCATATATCATTATTTTCTTTTTGAAATGTTTTGAGGTTAAGTTGTAGATGTTTCCAAATTACTCCTGAGTACTTTAGTGTATATATACTAAAACAATGACACTTGCATACATAAATTCAATATCCCCACTGAATTCAGGACATTAACATGGTAACAATACTTTTATCTGATCCAAAAGATCCATGCAGATTTCTCTACTTGTCTAATATAGAAAGGCATAGAGGACTTCCCTGGCAGTCCAGTGGTTAAGACTCTGTGATTCCAATGTAGGGGGTACAGGTTCAATCCCTGGGTGGGGAACTAAGATCACACGTGCCATGTGGTGTGGCCAAAAATAATAAAAATAATAATAATAATAATAATAATAAGGAATAGTAGTAACAAAATTATTGCCCTTCCTTCCTTTCCTTTCTGGTTCAAAATCCAATTCAGAAAATCACGCATTGCATTTCATTGTCATGTCTGTTTAGTTCTTTTCAATCTGTACTTCCTTAGGTTTTCTTTGTTTTTCACGATTTTGCATTTCTGAAGTATATATAGGTCGGTTATTTTATAGAACTTCTTTCAGTTTGGATTTCTCTGATTTTTTTTCATGGCTAGATTCAGGATATACTTTTTGGTGTGGATACCACAGAAATGGTGCTGTTTTCAATGTCTCGTGTCAGAAGGCACACCACATCATTTTTTCTCATTACTAAAGATAGTCAGTGGAGGAATTAATAGATTCTGGGGGGAATTTATTTTGAGACTATGTACATACATATTCTTTTTCTCACCAAAATTTCACCCTATGAATCCTCCTCCACTGTTGGTGGGAGTGTAAATTGGTACAGCCACTAGGGAGAACAGTATGGAGGCTCCTTAAAACAGCAAAAACAGAAGCAGCATACGACCCCGCAGTGCCAGTCCTGGGCGGGCATCTGGACAGAAACGTGATCCACAGGCACACATGCACCCCGGTGCGCACCGTGGCACTGCTGAGTCAAGGCGCGGAAGCGGCCTAGCCGTCCGCTGACAGAGGAACAGGCAAACAAGATGTGGTATGTGTGTTTATGACGGAATATTACTCAGCCGTTAAAAGGGATGAAATGATGCCATTTGTAGCAACATGGCTGGAACTAGACAGAGATTGTCATACTGAATAAGTCGGACAGAGAAGGAGAAATATTGTATTTCTCACTTGTATGTTTACTCGAAAGTGGTATCTCTTTTGCGACCCCATGGACTACAGCCAGCCAGTCTCCTCTGTCCATGGGATTTCCCAGGCAAGAATACTGGGGTGGGTTGCCATTTCCTTTTCCAGGGGATCTTCCTGACCTAAGGAATGAATCTGCGATTCCTGGATTGGCAGATGTGTTCCTTACCACTGAGCAACCAGGGAAGCCCAGAAATATCATATGACATCCCTTATATGTGGAAACAGAAAGAGACTCAGAGACTTAGAAAATGAACTTATGGTCGCCAGGGGTAAGGATGGGAGAAGGGATATTTAGGGAGTTTAGGATGGACATGCACACACTACTAGATTAGAATGGATAACCAATAAGGACCTACTGTATAGCACATGGCACTCTGCTCCATGTTATATGGCAGCCTGGATGGGGGGTGGGGGAGGAGTTTTGGGGAAGAATAGATAAACATATATGTATGGCTGAGTCTGTTCACCATTCACCTGAAACTGCACATTGTTAATCAGCTATACTTCAATACAAAACAGAAAGTTAAAAAAAAAGTAAAAGAAAAGAAAGAAAAAAAAAAGAAAAAAAAAAGAAAAGAAAAAAAGAAAAAAAAATTTACCCTGTGATTATAATATTCATTGATATCTTTTGCCTGAATCATTTATTGCAATGGTGATTGATGAATTTATTTTCTAATTCTATCATTCTGTCTACATTTTTTAGTTGGAATTTGACTTTAAGATAGAGCTTTCTGTTTGTATTTGTTTACTTTTATCAGAATGGGCCCAAATTCTTACTGAATTAGTTATACTATATTGTTAATTATTATTTTATAATAATTGTTAATTATTATTTTACTTATATAATTTATTATATTATTTTATTGAGATGTATTGACACATAATAAATTGCATACGTTTAAAGCATACAGTTTGAGGAGTCCTGGTGTGTATATACAGTGAAAAACCACCACCACAATTAATAAAATGAAGCCCTAACTTTCCCATACTTCTTAAAAATCCAGTCTATCTTACTTCCTCTCCCCCTGTCCTCAGGAAACCACTAATCTAATTGCTGATGTTGTAAATTTGTTTTCACTTTATTCTATTATATAAATGGAATTGTACAGAATGTTTACTTTTTGCTGGGGTCTGGTTTCTTTCATCCAGTGTAATTACTTTGAGATTCATCCATGATACTGAAAATATTAATAGTTCATTATTTTTATTGTTGAATAAGTATTGTATTGATTTGCCACAGTTTGTTTACCTATTCACTTACTGATGGACATTTGTTTTTTCCTAGTTTGAGATTATCACAAAGTTTCCATGAACAAGTACAAGTCTTTGCACGAATCTATGTACATGTCCTTGTATGGACATATTATTTAATTCTCTTGGAAGGGCTGGATCATATGGTTGATACATATTGAGTTTTAAGACACTGCTAAATTACCAAATTGTTTTAGTATTAATATTTAGATTCACCCAGGCTGGGAAATCCCATGGACAGAGGCGTCTGATGGGCCACAGTCCATGGGATCCCCAAAGAAGTGGATGTGACTGAGTGACTAAACAATAACAAAAAGCTGCATATAAAAGCTTCCATTGTTTGATGGCCTTTGGATTCGTTAGGAAGTGAGCTGAGGAAGCTCACCATTTACATTGTTTGCTTACCTTCTCTTGGGAGTCACTGACCTGATTTCCAGTGTCTGAAAACCACTGTTTTACTTTTTCTTATTTTTAATACAATAGATTTTATTTTTTAGAATAGTTTTAGATTTACAGAAAAAATGAAACGATAGTACAGAGTTTCCTTATACCCACACCTTGTTTTCCCTCTTATTAACATTCATTAGTATAATATATATGTCACAACTAGTGAACCAATATCGATACATTATTACTAACAATTGTTCATGGTGGTTGTTGGTCACTCAGTCGTGTCCGACTCTTTGTGACCCCACGGACTGTATACCCGCTAGGCTCCTCTGTCCATGAAATTTCCAGGCAAGAAAGAATACTGGAGTGGGTTGCCAGTCCCTTCTCCAGGGGATCTTCCCAACTCAGGGATTGAACCTGGGTCACCTGCGTTGCAGGAGGATTCTTTACTGGCTGGGTCACCAGGGACGCGGCAACTATTGTTCATAGTTTATTTATATTGCTTTAGTTTTTTACCTAATGTCCTTTTTCTAGGACGCCATTTGGGGTTCTGCATTACATTTAGATGTCATATCTCTTTAGACTCCTTTTAGTTATGGCAGTCTCTTTCAAATTAGAGTAAAAAGTAAGATGTTCTATATGGGGCTTTTTTTTTTTTTTTCATGATAAGACTGGGTTCATGGGTCACTGGGAGAAAAACCACAGGGGTAAAGTGACAGTTTCATCTCCTCCTAGCAAGAGTACATATTACGGACATGACTCATGCCTGTCGATGTTGACCTTGATCACTTGACTGAAGTGGTACTTGTCAGTTTTTCCACTGTAAGATTATCCTTTTCCCCACTTCATTAACATGTATTTGTTTACGCGCTGGCTGCCCTGGCCCTTCGTTGCTTTGAGCAGGGCCCGCTCGGGCTTCCCATTGCAGTCGCTCCTCTTGTTACGGACACGGGCTCTGGGGCGTGCAGGCTCAGGAGTGGCAGCACACAGGCTGAGCTGCTCTGAGGCGTGTGGATCTTCCTGGACCAGGGCCCAAGCCTGTGTCCCCTGCCCTGGCAGGCCAGTTCTTAACCTCCGACCACTGAGGAAGCCTCCCACTTTCCATACTGCACTCTTTGGAAGAAGTCGTTATTTACAGTCCTCACCTACAGAATGGGGAGGTTTATTCCCCCTCCTTGAGGGCAGAATATCTACATAAATTTTTTGGAATTCTGCACAAAGGATTTGTCTCTTCTCCTCCATGTATTACCTTATTCAATCATTTATCTATTTTTGTGTAGACTCGTGGATATTTATTTCATACTTTGGTTTATAATCCAGTACTACCTTATTTTCTTGATCAAATTATTTCAGCTTTGGCCTTTGGATGTTCAGTGGTTTCTGTGCCCATCTGTGTGGCTTTTTTTTTGAGTACTTCCTCACTTATTGATGCTACAAAATGCTCCAGGCTCATCATCTCTTAATTCTCGCCCTGGTCTTAAAATCAACCATTTCTCCAAGGAGCCCTTTCTTTTTATTGGAAAATCATATTAGAAACCAGTATGTGGACTCTAGGTATGCTTGCTTCTACAGGAGTATCTTTACTTTTTTAGGTACTCTAAGTTGACAGAGCAAAAAATAGTCATATATGTGTATATAGTAGGCTGTATATATATACATATCTATAAATATGTCTATAGGTAACCATCTGTACCTATATAAAGTCAAACATGAATTCATACTGATGTCTCAAGCTATAATCTATTACTATAAGGATCGTTTGAGGAAATAATTTCTAATTAAATTTTATTTATTTATTTGACCAGATGATATAGTTAATATAGTTTGGAAGAGTGAAAGGGCATGTAATAAAAAGTCCTCCTTTCTACCCTTTCTTAACATCCGCCTGGTTCCCTCCTAAAAGAAACTAACCTTGCCTGTTTCTGTAGGGCAATTGAGATGGGTAGAAGACCTTCATGAGACCTGCAAAAAATCTATTTTTTAAAGAAGTTTTACATATCTACTTTAATTCTAACCTATGTGTGAATCAATCAAAGAAGGCAATACCAGTACCATTTTATTTTATTTTGAAGTTTTTTTCTTTTTCTTTTTTTGGCCAAGCCCTAGGTGGCCTGTGGGATCTTAGGTCCCTCACCAGGGATCAAACCTGGGCCTCCTGCAGTGGAAGTGTGGAGTCCTAACCATTGGACTGCCAGGAATTCCCCCAATACCATTGTAACAGTGAGAAAACTGGGGGATAAAAATCTGTTTTACTTCTTTAAAAAAAAATTGTGTAAGCATGTTTTGTGGACAATTTAAGAAGCAATACAGGAACAACAAAACTTTAGAGTCAGGATTTGACTGTATTATAGATCTCTTCTCTGCTGGTTTCTAATGATTTGACCATGCCATATGTTTTAAACTCTGAATCTCAATATTTTTTTTCTGAATATTGAGATAATAAAAACCATCTAATATGGTCATTATTTGTATATGCAATGTATTCAATGTTGTGCCTGACATAAAATAACTGCTTGATGAATGAGAATTATTATTAAGTTGTAGTGGTTGAGCAGAAGACACTAAACTATTTCATTATATGGCAGTGATATTTATTTAAGTTAGCCTCAAATATTAGATGGCAAAACTCTAGTTATTTCTTTTCCCCCTGCCATCTAGGCAGGTCAGTTGGCAGGAAAGTATTATGCTCTGTATTTTGACAGCAAACCTTTGGGGGAAGGTTCTTGCTTCCATCTCTTAATAGAAATGCAAAGTCAAATTTTTATAAAATAAATTGCTAAAATTGCTTTATGCCATCAATATCTACATACTGGAGTTCCCTTCAAGTATTTTAAACATTTAAGGGGAGACTTTAGTTTATGAATTTAAAATATGCTTGTCCTTGAAAGGAAAGCTATGACAAACCTAGGTAGCATGTTAATAAGCAGAGTTTTCACTTACTGACAAAGTTCTGTATAGTCAAAGCTATGATTTTTGCAGTAGTCATGTACGGATGTGAGAGTTGGACCATAAAGAGGGTTGAGCACTGAAGAACTGATCCTTTTTTTTTTTTTTTTTGAATTAATGCTTTTGAACTGTGGTTTTGGAGAAGACTCTTGAAGTCGCTTGGACTGCAAGGAGATCCAGCCAGTCAATCCTAAAGGAAATCAGTCCGGACTGTTCACTGTAAGGACTAATACTGAAGCTGAAGCTCCAAAACTCTGGCCACCTGATGAGAAGAGCTGACTTGTTGGAAAAGACCTTGAGGCTGGGAAAGATTAAAGGCAGGAGGAGAGGGGCAGGCGAGGATGAGATAGATAGCATCACTGATTCAATGGACATGGATGTGCGCAAACTCCGGGAAATAGTGGAGGACAGAGAAGCCTGGGGTCCTGCAGTTCATGGGATCGCAAAGAGTTGGGCATGACTTAGCACTGAATAACGGCAACAACTTTAATTTGTGCCCTGAAGTGAGAACTTTAAATGGGAATAAGATTCTAAGTAAGCCTAAATGCAGTAAGTGAGGACATTTCTCTCTTCCTAAGCTACTCTTGATGATGGACACTTAACAAGGCTAATCAAATGTGACTTATATCATCAAAATTAGTAAGGCATGAAAAACCTTTTTCATATCATTCCTTACATTGCCCATTTGAAAACGTGATACCTTCTTAAGAGTGTACCTTCTTAAGATTCATCACTTTGGTGTTCCTTCTGTAAAGTGAGAGTTTTAGGTTTTTTGGGACAATGTTTAACAGTCCAGAGTTTACCAGTCCCTATGGAAGTCCTTTTATGTTCAAGTTTGCAAAAGAGCTATTAACTTCTTGCATAATTAGAATTCTTTATCTTCTACTCTTTTTAACTTGGGTAGTTTGTAAATAATTTAGTGCTACTTTCTTCAAAAGTCATACCATTTCCCAAGTTTGTGACCTTGGTGGTCTTATATAGTCCTTGTTAAAAAGAGAGAACTCACCAATACCCTTTGTAGGGAAGAGTTAATTAAGGCAAAGAGGATAAGCAGATATTTCCACACTTACTTATAGTCTGACCCATTTTTTCTTTTTGTATATGAAAAATACAGCTTTTATATATACATATATACAAATTAGTGTATTATTTTCTTCTATTTTAAACTTTGTTTTGTTTTTCATTTATGGGTGAGGTTTCAAATTAACCTTTAATTTTGTCATAAAGTCATTCACTTAAAAAAATTATTTATTTGACTTCTGATTGTACCGGGTCCTCGTTGCTGCACGTGGCCTTCTATGTGGGTTGACTTCTCTGGTCGCAGAGCATAGGCTCTAGGGCTTTCAGGCTCCAGCGGTTTTGGCACATGGTCTTAGTTGCCATATAGCATGTGGAATCTTCTGTACCAGGGCTTGAACCCACACCCCCTGCACTGGCAGGCGGATTCCCTTTTATTGGACCACCAGAAAAATCCAAAGTAATTCATTTTTGTAATGACTGATTATGCAATGGTGCTTGCCCAGTTTATGTCTCACTTTTTATAATTTACTAAGGGATTTCTAGCTAACTAAACCTCACTCAGCTTGTTTTATGATTGAGGATAATGCAGACTGCATCTAATTGGTGAACCAAATTAGATAACCTCATGAAGTGCAGACTTAAGGAATACTTTTTGTACCAGAGACTTTCCAGTTTGAGTAAAAATTCTTCTATGGCCATTTAGAAATAAAATGCCACTTTGCTTGGTGATTGCAGTGTGACAGATGTATTACTGAATCCCGGGACACAGCTGATTTTAAAGGTGAGTTGTCAAATTGTTACAAGATTTTCAACCAGTGTCTGTAAACAGGTAGATGCAAATCCACAAGTGTCAGGATTTGGCAGATGTTGCTTGATAAGACTGTATTAGGTTCTGGAAAACTGGATACAAATACATGATAATATATGGTTCTCATGTTTCCTGGTGATTGCTAGAAATACATGTGGAAAATTACCTTTACTAACATAAATAAAAATACATTTGACCCTTGACCAACGTGGATGGAGGGGTGCCCACCCCTTGCACAATCAAAATTTTCATATAACTTAAAAAAATAATTTTTGAAATTTATTTTTGGCTGTGCTGGGTCTTCCTTGCTACATAGGCTTTTCTCTAGTTGCAGAGAGAGGGATCACTTTCTAGCTGCAATCTGTAGGCTTCTCATTGTGGTGGCTGCTTTTGTTGCCAAGCTCAGGCCAAGGACACCTGGGCTCAGTAGTTGGGGCTCCAGGCTCTAAAATACACGCTCAATTGTTGTTCATGGGCTTGGTTGCTCTGAGGCACATGGGATCCTCCCTGATCAGGGATTGAACCGGTGTTTCCTGGATTGGCAAGCAGATTCTTCACCTCTGAGCCACCAGGGAAGACCCAGCATATAACTTTTGACTCCCTCAAAATCTTAACTACTAATAGCCAACTCTTGACCAGAAGCCTTATTGATGAACTGTCTATTAACACTTATTTTGTGTGTTATATGTATCACATACAGTATTCTTACAGTGAAGTGAGCTAGAGGAAACAAAATGTTACTAAGAAAATTACAGGAATAGAAAATACACAGTCCTGTATTTACTGATACCATAAGTTTATGTCATCTGTCTATAAGATTAATCATCTGTTAGAATTTACATCAATATCTTAAATTATACAAAACACTATAGATGTTATATGTATTACTAGACATCAACAGTGAAAAAGATTGGAATTCCCCAATAGACCAGTGGTTAGGATTCCTCGCTTCTACATAGCAGGGCACAGGTTTGATCCCTGGCTGGGGAAGTAAGATCCAGCATGCCATGTATCATGGCAAAAAAACAAAAAGAATGTGAAAAAGAAATTCATTTTTATTTAC
This sequence comes from Hydropotes inermis, assembly GCA_020226075.1. Classification (NCBI taxonomy): domain Eukaryota; kingdom Metazoa; phylum Chordata; class Mammalia; order Artiodactyla; family Cervidae; genus Hydropotes; species Hydropotes inermis. The sequence continues at coordinate 2,740,508 of CM035295.1, read as the reverse complement.
AAATAGAATGACTCATGCATTGATAACAAAGAAGCAGCAATGTAGATTGCTTTATGGTACTGTAGTAATTTATACAATTGCTTCAGAGTAGCCTAACACATACACCATGAATGAATCATCTGTAAGTGTGTGCATCACTTCATGGCAAATAGATGGGGAAACAGTGACTGAGTTTATTTTTCTGGGCTCCAAAATCACTGCAGATGGAGATTGAAGCCATGAAATTAAAAGATGCTTACTCCTTGGAAGGAAAGTTATGACCAACCTAGACAGCATATTAAAAAGCAGAGACATTACTTTGTCAACAAAGGTCCCTCTAGTCAAGGCTATGGTTTTTCCAGTGGTCATGTACGGATGTGAGAGTTGGACTGTAAAGAAAGCTGAGCACCGAAGAATTGATGCTTTTGAACTGTGGTGTTGGAGAAGACTGTTGAGAGCCCTTTGGACTGCAAGGAGATCCAACCAGTCCATCCTAAAGGTGATCAGTCCTGGGTGTTCATTGGAAAGACTGATGTTGAAGCTGAAACTCCAATACTTTGGCCACTTGATGCAAAGAGCTGACTCATTGGAAAAGACCCTGATGCTGGAAAAGATTGAGGGCAGGAGAACGGGACGACAGAGGATGAGATGGTTGGATGGCACCACCGACTCGATGGACATGGGTTTGGGTGGACTCTGGCAGTTGGTGATGGACAGGGAGGCCTGGGGTGCTGTGGTTCATGGGGTCACAAAGAGTCGGACATGACTGAGTGACTGAACTGAACTGTGTGTACAAGTTTTGATACATTTTAACTTTTTGATAATAGATATGAGTATATTTTATGGCAGTAAATGATAGAATAGGTTAGTATCTAGGTATATTTTATGGATTTTTGACATACTTAATTTTTTTCATATTTTAGGTGATACACTTTGTCTGTGAGTTTTTTTTTCAAATTGTCTCAGATCTCCGAGAAATTTTCCAATGTATTTATTGAAAAAAATCCATGTATAAGTAGGCCTACATAGTTCTAACCTGTGTTATTCAGATTCAGTTGTATTGGGGAGGAAGTGAGAATTATCAGAAACAAAATTGACTTGGCTCCTTTAGATGCTGAGTCGATATGGAACAATTTAGCTGTGTGTGTGTGTGCTTGTGTGTGCACTGTATCTTAGTTCTCTCACTTATAAAATTCTGGCTACTTTTATGTTTTAATGTAGCATGGTGTGGAAGAGAGCTATATAATTGAGTTTTCTAGGATAATGGTAGCCACTAGACATTGAACTGTGGCTAATGCAAGTGAGTAACAGAATTTTAAATTAAATGTTAAGTAGTTTAAATCTGACTAGGTGTCTGTGGCTAATGGCTACTGTATTGGGCAGTGCAGTTTTAGATTCTGACAAATACCAGCAAAACTCAAAATACGCTCAGGATTGCTAGGTTAACATATATTGTAGGGAAGTGTCTACTGAACCCTGCTGCTAAGCGTTTCAGGTGTGAAACAATAACATTCTCTCCTTCCTTGCCCAGGGTAAACCTTACCTGTATCATTGATTTGATTAGCATCATGTGTTATATCAGCTTTTTGTCTTTTCTCCATAAGAATTGATAGCCCTTGACGTCCCTGTATTTTTTCTTCATTCAGCACATGTTTAATGAGTCTCAGTGCTGGATATGCAACAGTGAATAAGAATGACAGGCTAGCCTGTCCACTCCCTCATCCCAACCTTTATCTTCCCCATGTGTCCAGCATCTGGGACATTGCTAAATAAACAATAAAAGTTTTTCCCAGATTATTCCTTTGAGATCTTTGTTTCTAGACTGTATGAGGAACTTAACTGATCTTTTATGCTTCTGCAGTCCTTTTGATGTTTACTTTATTTACTTTTTCCCTTTAACCGGTCAAGTGCTTCAGGCAGGGCCTGCATACCCACTCAGTCACTCAGCTCTGTCCCACTCTTTGTGACCCCACAGACTGTAGCCCTCTAGACTCCTTGCTCTATGGGATTTCCCCAGCAAAAATAATGGAGTGGGTTGTCATTTCCTCCTCCAGGGGATCTTCCTGACCCCCAGGGATGGAACCCGAGCCTCTGGCATCTTCTGCATTGGCAGGCAGATTCTTTACCACTGAGTCACCCGGGTGTTCTATAGATAGGGCAGTTGAGTTCAGTTGTTCATTGTGTCCGACTCTTTGCAACCCCATGGACTGCAGCATGCCAGGCCTCCCTGTCCATCACCAACTCCTGGAGCTTGCTCAAACTCATGTCCATCAGGTTAGTAATGCCATCCAACCATTTCATCCTCTGTCATCGCCTTTTCCTCCTGCCTTCAATCTTCCCCAGCCTCAGGGTCTTTTCTAATGAGTCAGCTCTTTGCATCAGGTGGCCAAAGTATTGGAGTTTCAGCTTCAGCATCAGTCCTTCCAAACTAAAATATTCAGGATTGATTTCTTTTAGGAATGATTGGTTTGATCTCCTTGCAGTTCAATGGACTCTCAAGAGTCTTCTCCAACACTATAGTTCAAAAGCATCAATTCTTTAGCACTCAGTTTTCTTTATGGTCCAACTCTCACATCCATACATGGCTACTGGTAAAATAATAGCTTTGACTGGATGGACCTTTTTCGCAGTGTAATGTCTCTGCTTTTTAATATAGCTAGGGCAGCCTTGTCCAAATAGAAGTGGCTGAAAATAATTATGGAATTACCCTTTTTCATGCTGTTAATTTTCTTATTCACCTCTTGGTCTGTTTTTATGTGAAATTTGAGATAGGAGATGAGGAAGGGGACAGATGGCCAAGCAGAAGACTCATGGACAGAGGTCTAGAGTATTCAGATACAGGACTCTAGTCCTTTTCTCTCTAATTTCCTCCCTTTTTCCTTCAAGTCACGGATACATGACTGACTTTTCCCTTCATGTTCTTTATATTAGAAGACTCTTTCCCAATATTCCCAATACTTGCCTCTTTGTACTGTAACAAATTGTCTCACTTTTTTTTTTGAAGGGCAGGTCAACATAAAAGAAAACTAACAGTCAACCTTGAAGTTGTTCATTATAAAGTTCACTTTCTTGATTGACCACAAGTTGGTAACTGTCTCTTCCCAAAGTGTATTTAAATCTTTTTCAATTTTTCTGCTGTCTCTTCATATATTAGTGGTTGATAGTTATTAATTTATTTGGCATTTATCATGCCAATGTTTATTCATAAATATCTAATATGCCTTACATAGAGTTGGGAGGAATTTTCTGATATGTTGGGCTAAATCTAATGTAGTATTTATTGGGGGAAAATGAATATTTTCACATGAATCTCACTGTTTAGTTCAGTTCAGTTGCTCAGTCGTGTCTGATTCTTTGTGACCCCATGGACTGCAGCACGCCAGCCCCCCCTGTCCATCACCAACTCCCGGAGTTTACCCAAACTCACGTCCATTGAGTCGATGATGCCATCCAACCATCTCATCCTCTGTCGTCCCCTTCTCCTCCCACCTTCAATCTTTCCCAGCATCAAGGTTTTTTCAAATGAGTCAGCTCTTTGCATCAGGTGGCTGAAGTATTGGAGTTTCAGCTTCAACATCAGTCCTTCCAATGAACACTCAGGACTGATTTCCTTTAGTACTGACTGGTTGGATCTCCTTGCAGTCCAAGGGACTTTCAAGAGTCTTCTCCAACACCACAGTTCAAAAGCAGCAATTCTTCGGTGCTCAGCTTTCTTTACAGTCCAACTCTCACATCCATACATGATCACTGGAAAAACCACACAGTGGAGTCCCACTGTAGTTTATTAATAAACTCTAAGTCTAGGATACACAGAGTGACATTGCAATCTGCACTAACTTAGCAGCAGTTTGTAAGTTGGTCAGTATTTATGTTGGTACTTAATCCCTCTCGGAAGCTGAATGTAAGAACAAACTGCCCGGCAACCCCCAAGTTTCCTTATAAACCATATTTTAAAAATTTATTTGTTAATACATTTTAAAATGATTTTATTTACTTATTTTTGGTTGTGCCGGTGTTTGTAGTTGTGTGGGGCTTTCCCTCATTGCCGAGAGTGAGGGCTGCTCCGGGCTGTGGTGCTTGGGTTTCTCACTGTGGTGGGTTCTGTTTGTGGGGCACAAGCTCCAGGCGCTTGGCGTTCAGTCGTGGCAGCCTGTGGGCTCCGTAGTTGTGGCACATGGACGTAGTCGCTCTGGGGCAAGTGGAATCTTCCTGGACCAGCGATTGAACCTGTGTCAATCAAGCAGTTTGTGTTGGTGAGCAGATTCCCATCCACTGCACCACCAGGTAAGTCCTTTCATTTATTTCTTTATAGTTCCTTTCCTTCTTTCTTCCTTTTTTACTGAAGTATAATTGCTTTACAATGTTGTGTTAGCTTCTGCTGTCCCACAAAGTAAATCAGCAACATGTTTATGTATATCTCCTCCCTCTTGGACCTGCCACCCGTCCAGGTCATCACAGAGCATCGAGCTGAGCTCCTTGTGCTATATAGCAGGTCACTACTAGCTGTTTATTTTATGCATGGTAGTATATTTGTGTTTCTATGTTGCCTGGAAATCTTACAAGTTGAGCTAGACTTCATTTAGCGGCGAGATGATAGTTGGAATGCATGCAAATCCTCTTGTCATTGTTGTGTGGATTCTCTGCTCCTTCTCATGACCATCTTCCCCACACTGTTCCCTGCCTCTTGCTCTTCTTCCACATTAGAATCTCAGCATTTGGCCTTTCTTCAGTCTGAAATTTAAAATTGTATGGTTTAAGAACTATGCAGAGTTAGAGTTGAGCTTGAAGAAACTAGTGCCCACATTTTTATGTGATTGTCATACAAAGCTTGATAAAGTCATTATTTTCTGCCTTTGGTACGAATAATTACTTCCTGTATGTTATTTCTATGAGTTGACTCCAATTTTAATGCTTGGGCAGAATTATTTAGAACTCAGGTTTCCATGACCATGTTTTTAGGCTCTATTATGTGTTTCCATCTTTGCTATTACTAATGAAATTTCTTATTCTATCTGTTCTTTTACAAAAAACATTCTGATGACTTGAGCAGGTTTTAAGTATGAAAGTACAGCATGAATTTAAAATCAAGAGTTACATACTGAACATTGTAGTCAAGGGGACAAAATACGATGCATCTGCGTTTTATAATTCGGCATTTTATTATTCAAGAAAAGCAGAGATATTTCCAAACTGACTACCTGAATTTTTAAGAACAAATTTATAAAACATCACATAACCATGTGAAAATGTAAATTTACTGCTAAATATGCTATCAGATTATAAACATTTTAAAGGTTGAGACTGTCTTTTTCACTTTTTTCTTTTGGCCAAACCTACAACATAGCCTGCACTTAGCAAAATTTTTAAGGGAAATGGGTAACTTTTGATATTAATTTTTTCATCAGATTAAAACATATAAGTAAAACATAAATGAATTTCTGATCCATTTTCAACATATTCCCTAACTTTCTCATTTGAAGACTCTAGATCTTCACTGATTTAAAAACATTTAAAAATTATTACAAATCTACCTCTAAAACTTTAGGTAATACTGTTTGTTAATAACAAATTAGCTTAAGTCAAGGGTGGAACAGCAAGCAAGCCTATTATTTTAACATTTAAGTAGACTTACCAGATGGTTTCAAACTAGAAACTATTTTTTTCTGAATATTAGTAAAAAATCAATCACATAGTGCATAAAGTTGAATGACTGTTATATTATGTTTTCCTTTAAAGATAATTATGTAGTGACTTAACAGTGCCAAGTATCTCCTAAGGTTATGAAACATAGCAAATACATAGTGTTTAGATTTTTTAAGATTTCAATCACCACCCTTGTCATTTGTACTTAAAAAACAATTCCTTTTTATTACCCAGAAAATGTTACTCTCGTTTTACTATTCATTGAGAAATAGAGGTTAAATTCAAAGACTGAATCAAACTGGCCTTCCCAAAGGGCTTGATTTGGCTTCCAAGGTGGCTCAGTGGTAAAGAATCCGCCTGGCAACTCAACTCCAGTGTTCTTACCTGGGAAATCCCATGGATAGAGAGCCTGACGGGCTACTGTCCACGGGGTCCAAAAGAGTCAGACACGACTTAGCAACTCAACAACAACAACGAAGGACTTGAATAAACCGCTGCCAGCAAAATTGTCCCTTTCTCTCCAACCCCAACACGGCTGACTTACTCAGGCCCATTTCTGGTCTCCTGGAATAAGATGTTTATTTCCCTATAGTAATGAAATTGATGGTATTAGAGGCTACCGTTTATTGAGCAGTTATTAGTGCAGGAATCTTTACTAATTATTTTCATGTATTATCGCTCCTTCAGCCCTTTCCTAGTCCTAATTTCACATAGAGTAAATCCAAAAGATTTACTGATAAGATGTTCTCTTTTGAAGCAGGCTGCCGATAGCCACCAAGTTTAATAATATTGGAAGTTGCAGGGAAAAAAATGCAACCAGTTGAACTATCAATATAAAGCTGCCTATCAGACATAATCAAAATGCAGATGTGAGTATTTAAATACTTTTTGCTGTAGCAGAACAAAAGAGAAACAGTTCAGTAATATACACTGCAGGAACCTGGGGTGACAAATGCCTTTTCAATTTTCTGAAAGTTGTATAGGAGTAAAAACATACTCCAGTAAATTAGGCTTTTACTATAACAGGTTTGGTTTTTCGTTTAGGAAGGCAAAAATAAGATCAGACTTGAAGTTTCTACCCATTTCATCCATTCTGACAACTTTAAATGAAGTAAAGTAGTTTTTTGACTGTAACCTTCCATCATAATAATGTTTTTCTCATACTTATCTGGCACACATGACTTATCCTTTGCTTTTGTCAATATGTCATAGCATTTCCCTCCTTATTTAACTTGCTTTGTTCTAAACCAACTGTATCAAGTAGATATAATTTCATGAAGCTACATTTCTAGCAGCATAACCTGACATGTGAGTAGAAACACCAGGTAAACAGAATTTAATTTTCTTAGACTTTGTGGAATTCAGACTTGCATTTTCTTTCATTTTCCACTGAGTTCTGTGCTCACAAGATAAGTGATCCTTTCTGGGAACTGAGGTTTATTTAGACCACAGGAGCACCCTGGTTTATGAAAACCAGTATAAGAGAATCTACACACAAAAAAAGAAGTCAAAGAATTGTTTTTCGAAAGTGATCTTTAGTTTCCTGAATGGATTCGCCAAGGGGTTGCTTCCAAAAGCCAGCTCTAAAAGTACATCTGCTTATTTTACACACCATTAGCTATTTGTCAGGGAAAACAGGGCAGAGAAAATTAAAGAATTAGGAATCCACTGCCAATTACAGAGCAATTAAAAATGAAAGCCTTTTATTTGAAATTATAGTAGAAATAAACATGAACACATGCTTGCCACACCTCATGATAGAAAAATCCGCTTAAGAACATGACATTCTTGATACCTTGAGTTACTGGCTATGCTGAGCTGGGCTGTGTTGAAGGCCATGGAAGTTGTTATAGTTTAAAGCAGATTTTTGTTCTCAAAGGATTTATAATGTAGTGAGAAGGGTCAAATTCATGAATGCTGAGATAGTGGGGAGTAAGCTGCTCTGGAAATGAGATTTGATAATATAGTTACCAAATTCTTGGTTAACCAGAGAAATCTTCCAGTAAACAACTTTTGATTTGCGATCCGACTATTGAAGGGGAATATCGCAGACCCTACAGGACAAACTGAGGTGAGAAAACATGCAATTTTACAACCTGAAATGAGATTTGTCTCTTAACTAGCCATGTGCTTTGGGGGACGACACTTTACTTCTCTGAGCTACACTTTTCCTCATCTTGAAACAAGACTGATAATCTTTATCTACCTCATAGCGCTGTTGGGAAACCAAGTGAGATAGAGTTGTAAAGTGCTTCACACAGTCCTCAGTGTAACTTCCCTGAGAATTAGGTGGAATTCTCCATGTGAAAGGTATCAAGCCTTAGTCTGATTTAGTCAGATTTAGTGCCTCTAAGCTGAACAGCCCCAATCCACAGGCTGTTCTTCATTAGTAGCAATCATGTTCTCAAAGTCTCTCCTCTCAGCCTCCCAAGGCTCACCTTTCCACTTCTGGCTGATTTCCCACTAACCTGGACCAGGTACTCCAACTCAGGGTCAGATGTGGATTTATAGGGAAGCCCATTCACTAAGAACTTGATTACTTACTTACTAAGTGCCCAGTCAGGCTTCCCAGGTGGTGCTGGTGGTAAAGAACCCGCCTGCCAGTGCAGGAGACATAAGAGATATGGGTTCAATCCCTGGGTTTGGAGGATCCCCTGGAGGAGGGCATGGCAACCCACTTCAGTATTCTTGCCTGGAGAATCCCTTGGGCAGAGGAGCCTGGTGGGCTATAGTCCATAAGGTCTCAAAGAGTTGAACACAACTGAAGCGACTTAGCACTCACATGTGAGTGCCCAGCAGCCATAGTGTAAGGACCACAGACAGTCTATGAGTCTATTAGAAGTATAGACAGACGTCAGAGATATTTCAGCTTTCAGTTCCAGACCGTAATAAAGCATAGACGGCAATAAAGTAAGTCACACAAATTCTTTGGTTTCCTAGTGCTTATGCAACTTAAGTTTATACTGCACTGCAGTCTAAGAAGTGGACAAAAGCATTATGTCTAAAAAAATAATGTACTCACCTTGACTATTAATAAAAATATTTTATTGCTAAAAAATGCTAACCATCATCTGAACCTTCAGGTAGTGGTAATCTTTTTGCTGATAGAGGGTATTTGCCTCTGTGTTGATGGCTGCTGACTGATCAGGGTGATAGTGGTTGAAGATTGGGGTGACTGTGGCAGTTTCTTAAAATAAGACAACAATGAAGTTTGGCACATTGATTGACTCTTCCTTTCATGAATGATTTCTTTGTAGCTTGTAATGTTTGATAGTGTTTTACCTCCAGTTGATCTTCTTTCAAGATCGGAGTCTGTCCTCTCAAACCCTGCTGCAGCTTTGTCAACTAAGTTTATGTCATATTATAAATCTTTTGTTGTCATTTCAGTAGTCTTTATAACATCTTCACCAAGAGTAGATATCTCAAGAAACTGCTTTCTTGGGACTTCCTGGTGGTACAGTGGTTAACACTGTTCTTTCAATGCAGGGAGCATGGGTTTGATCCCTGGTCAGGGAACTAAGATCCCTCATGCTGCCTGAATAAATAAATATACATGGCTCCCATGGGGAAACAAGAAACCACTTTCTTTGCTCTATAAGGAGCAGGTCCTCATCTCTTCCAAGTTTTATCTTGAGATTGCAGAAATTCCATCACATCTTGCTGTGACTGTAAGTCTCCACCTCTGAGTCTAGCTCTTTTGCTGTTTTCATCTGCAGTTACTTCTTCCACAGAAGTCTTGAACCCCTCAAAGTCACCCATGAAGTTTGGAATCAACTTCTTCCAAACTCCTATTGATTTTGATGCTTTGACCTCTTCCCATGAATCTTAAGTGTTCTTAATGGCATCTAAAACAGTGACTCCTTTCCAGGAGATTTTCAATTTATTTTCCCAGGTCCATTAGAGGAATCACTATCTATGATTATGGCAGTTTCAACCTTACAAAATATATTTTTTAAATACTGAGTCTCTAAAGTGGAAATGACTCCTTGACCCATGGACTTCACATTGGATGCTGTGTTAACAGACAAAAAACAACATCAACTTCATTCTACATCTCCATCAGAGTTCTTGGTTAATCAGGTTCATTGTCTATGAGAAGTGATATTTTGAAGGACGTTTTCCAGAGTAGTAAGTCTCAACAGTCAGCTAAAATAGTCAGTAAACCATATTGTAAACTAATGTGCTGTCATCTAAGCTTCCTTGGTATGTTTTAGACCACAAGCAAAGTAGATTTAGCATATTTAAGAGGCCTAGCTATTCCAGAATGGTTAATGAGCATTGGCTTTAACTTAAAGCTGTGAGCTACATCTTTTTTTGAATTAATTATTTTTTTTTAAATGGAAGGATAATTGCTTTACAGAATTGTTATTTTCTGCCAAACCTCAACATGAATCAGCCATAGGTGTACATATATCCTCTCCCTTTTGATCCTCCCTCCCATCTCCCTCCCCACCCCACCCCCCTAGGTTGATACTGAGCCCCTGTCTGAGTTTCCTGAGCCACACAGTGAATTCCCATGGGCTATCCCATAGGCTATCTATCTTACACATGGTAATGTAAGTTTCCATGTTACTCTTTCCATACAGCTCACCCTCTCCTCCCCTCTCCCCATGTCCATAAGTCTATAGAATGAGTTTGGAAGTGTTCCTTCTTCTGCAATTTTTTGAAAGAATTTCAGAAGGATAGGAATTAACTCTTCTCTAAATGTTTGATAGAATTCTCCTGTGAAGCCATCTGGTCCTGGGCTTTTGTTTTTTGGGAGATTTTTGATCACAGTTTCAATTTCAGTGCTTGTAGTTGGGTTCTTCTTAATTTCTATTTCTTCCTGGCTCCTTATTGGAAAATTGAACTTTTCTAAGAATCTGTTCCTTTCTTCCAGATTATCCATTTTATTGTCCTATACTTGTTCATAATAATCCCTTTTAATCCTTTGTATTTCTGCATTGTCTGTTGTAATCTCTTCTTTTTCATTTCTAATTTTGTCAATTTGATTCTTCTCTCTTTTGTTCTTGATGAGTCTGGCTAAAGTTTTGTCAATTTCTTTTCAAAGAACCAGCTTTTAGTTTTATTAATCTTTACTATTGTTTCTTTCATTTATTTCTCATTTACTTCTGCTCTGGTCTTTATGATTCCTTTCCTTATACTATTTTGTTGTTGTTCTTCTTTTTCCAAGTTGTTTTAGATGTAAAGTTAGGCTGTCTATTCGATGTTTTTCTTATCTCCTGAGGTAGGACTGTATTGCTATAAACTTCCCTCTTAGAACTTCTTTTGCTGCATCACATAGGTTTTGAGTTGTCATGTTTTCATTGTCATTTGTTTCTAGAAATTTTTTGATTTCCCTTTTGATTTCTCCAGTAACCTGTTGGTTATTTAGAAACGTGCTATTTAATCTCCGTGTGTTTGTGTTTCTTACCACTTTTTTCTTGTCATTGATATCTAGTTTCATAGCATTGTTGTTGGAGAACATGCTTGATGTGATTTCAATTTTCTTAAATTTACTAAGATTTGATTTGTGACTCAAGATCTGGTCTATGCTGGAAAATGTTCCTTGTGCACTTGAGAAGGTGTATTCTCCTGCCTTTGGATGGAATGTCCTGAAGATATCAATGAGATCCATCTCATCTAACGCATCCTTTAAGACCTGCAATTCCTTATTAACTTTCTGTTTTGATGATTTGTCCATTGGTGTGAGTGGAGTGTTAAAGTCTCCTACTATTACTGTGTTCCTGTCAATCTCTCCTTTTATGTGTGTTAGTGTTTGTCTTATGTATTGAGGTGCTGCTATGTTGGGTGCATAAATGTTTACAATGGTTATGTCTTCCTCTTGGACTGACCCCTTGATCATTACGTAGTGTCCTTCTTTATCTGTAGTAATCTTCTTTATTTTAAGGTCTATTTTATCTGATATGAGGATTGCTACTCCATCTTTCTTTTGCTTCCCATTTGCACGAAATATGTTTTTCCATCCTCTCACTTTCAGTCTATATGTGTCTTGAGGTCTGAAGTGGGTTTCTTGCAAATAGCATATATATAGGCCTTGTTTTTGTATCCATTCAGTCAGTCTGTGTCTTTTGTTTGGAGCATTTAATCCATTTACACTTAAAGTAATTATTGATATATGTGTCCTATTGCCATTTTCTTAGTTGTTTGGAGTTGATTTTGCAGATCTTTTTTCTTTTCTTGCATTTCTTGACTGTATAATTGCCTTTGTTATTTGTTGTAAAGCTGGTTTAGTGGTACTGAATTCTCTTAACTTTTGCTTGTCTGAAAAGCTTTTTATTTCTCCATCGATTTTGAATGAGATCCTTGCTGGGTATGGTAATTTTGATTGTAGATTTTTCTCTTTTAGTACTTTAACTATATCCTGCCATTCCCTTCTGGCCTGCAGAGTTTCTGCTGAAAGATCAGCTGTTAAGCATATGGGGTTTCCCTTGTATGTTACTTGTGGCTTCTCCCTTGCTGCTTTTAATATTCTTTCTTTGTGTTCAGTCTTTGTTAGTGTGATTAGTATGTGTCTTGGCATATTTCTTCTTGGGCTTTTCCTGTATGGGAGTCTTTGTGCCTCTTGGACTTGATTGACTGTTTCCTTTTCCTTGTTGGGGAAATTTAACTCTAATCTCTTCAAGCTGTCTTCATACCCTTTCTTTTTCTCTTCTTCTGGGACCCGTGTAGCGTGCATGTTGTTACATTTGATATTGTCCCAGAGATCTCTGAGGCTGTCCTCCATTCTTTTCATTCTTTTTACTTTATCCTGCTCTTCAGAAGTTACTTCTACCATTTTATCTTCCAGCTCACTGATTCGTTCTTATGCTTCAGGTATCCTGCTATTGATTCCTTCCAGAGTATTTTTAATTTCAGTTTTTGTTTTGTTTGTCTCTGTATGTTTATTCTTTAATTCTTCTAGGTCTTTGTTAATTGATTCTTGCTTTTTCTCCATTTTGTTTTCAAGGTTTTTGATCATCTTTACTATCATTATTCTGAATTCTTTTCAGGTAATGTGTCTATTTCCTCTTCAGTCATTTGGACTTCCGTGTTTTTAATTTGTTCCTTCATTTGTGTAGTATTTCTCTCTCTTTTTTTTTTTTAACTTTTTGTGTTTGAAGTCTCCTTTACCAAGGCTTTAAGGTCGAATCCTTTCTTTATTCCTTTTGGTTTCTGCCCTGCTAAGGCTGGTCCAGTGTTTTTTTAAGCATCATATAGGGTGAGATTTGTGCTGAGTTTTTTGTTTGTTTGTTTGTTTTTCCTCTGATGGGAAAGGCTGAGTGAGGTGGTCATCCTGTCTGCTGATGACTGGATTTGTATTTTTGTTTTGTTTGTTGTTTGGCTGAGGCTTCCTGCACTGGTGGTTGGGTGATGCAGGGCCTTGTATTCAAGTGGCTTCCTTTGTGTCAGTTCTCATTATTTGATACTCCATAGGGTTAGTTCTCTGGTAGGGTCTTGGAGTCAGTTCTCCCACTCCAAAGGCTCAGGGATTGATCTCTGGTCAGGAATGAAGATTTCACAAGTGATCTGTTATGGCATTAAGTAATATTAAAACAAATACCCCAAAACAAGAAACCAAAGTTGAATCCCAGACAAATGGCAGTTACAAAATCAGGTGAATAATAATTAAAGTAATGGAATATGTACATATACATATATACCCATGAGCAAAGTCAAAACAGTCCATCAAAAATAAAGTACAGTAGATTTATCTGGTGAACAAAGGAAACCATAAATTATATCTACCAGTTAAGAACAAAACTAACTAAAGCACAAATGAAAACAAAACTAAAGCAAGTTGCCAATTGGGGAATAAACCAATGAAAATACAGCTAACAAATATGTTGAGAGGAAAGGAAAGAAAGAAAGAATTGACACGCAAAGTTAAATAAGGTAGATGAAGGTTTATATACATTAAAGATTAACTGCAAGGGGAAAAGATCAGTAGGGACAGAAAACAAAGGAATAAATGTAGAAAAAATAATATGTTAAAAAAATTAAAAATTAAAATTAAAAAAAGAGAGAGAGAGAAAACAGGAAAACTCCATAGAACTGCAAAAGCCGAATGTAGAGGCAGAGGTTTATAACAAGAGTAAAAAAATGTGACTGAGAAAAAAAATAGCTCAAAAGGTTAATTAGATTTCATAGTGCCAATAAAATTGACAAGTACAACAGAGGGGGAAAAAGAGGGGGAAAAAAACCTCAAAAGCATCTATAGAACAAGTCAAAACATCAGAATAATAAATGTTGTTCTTGAGTCACT
>CM035295.1:2696019-2721641 GCA_020226075.1 Hydropotes inermis | reverse complement strand
CGGGGTGAGGGGTGAGGGCTGCGGGGTGAAGGGTGAGGGGTGAGGGGTGCGGGGTGAGGGGTGCGGGCTGCGGGGTGAGGGGTGAGGGGTGAGGGGTGAGGGTGAGGGGTGAGGGCTGCAGGGTGAGGGGTGAGGGGTGAGGGGTGAGGGTGAGGGGTGAGGGCTGCAGGGTGAGGGGTGAGGGGTGAGGGGTGCGGCGTGAGTGTGCAGGTGGCGCGGCTGCTGGGCTTGCGGGCACCCTGGTGGTGCCTCGTGTGCAGGAACGCGGGCTGCCTCGCTGCAGGGGTCACGGCCCCACCAGTCTTCTCGAGCTTCTTGCAGCTGGCGATCAGAAGGGCTCTTGGGCCAGGCTTTCTCTGTGGCCCTGCCCATTCCGGCACACAGGGGGCCCGTGGCTGGAGCCCTGCTCTGCAGTTTGGTGCATCAGTCACCCAAAGGCGCACCGGGTGGGGTTCTGCTCTGTAGTTCAGCGTTTGATGGGCCACCTCTCGACTCTCCAGCTGCCGGTGCTGGGGTGCGGGGTTAGAGCGGTGATGGTGATGATTCCACCCTCTACGCATGACTCAGCAGTACTGCCTTGCTTCCACGGCGGCCCGGCTTTCCTCCGCAGGCGTTTCCCACGACAGTCCCCTCCCTCACATCCCCTCGACCCGTCTCTCTGCAGTCAGCAGCAGCCCTCGCCCTGGGATTGCTCCCCATGCCCTAAACTCCAGCTTCCCGCCGCTGTACCGGCCAGGGGGCCTACTCTCTGCCTGGGGTAAGCGTGGCTGCATCAGGGACTGTCTGATCCTCATTCCATTTAGACTGCCACAGATCAGCTCTTTCATTCTCCGCCTTAAATATTTCTCCTCTAACTCAGACAATTGCCCTGATGTGGGGATTGGACCCCAGCCTCAGTTTTCTCCTTAGTTCTTTCATCCTACTGAGGTTTGCGGGGTTCTGTATATTCTTTTCTGCTGGTCAGGTACACCTGTCCACTTTCAGCTGGTGCTCTGCGTGTCCTTCTGTCTGAAGGTGTATTCCTGATGTTCCCATGGAGAGAGATACACTCCACGTCCACCTGATTCACCGGCTTCTCTCCATGCGCTACACCTTGACAAGGGAGTCAGCCTGTCCTTTGAATCTTTGAAGCCTGACATTGACTTCTCGTCTTTAGCTATGAAAGTCCTAAATGGCATCTTCTTCCAAGGTACGCCTGTTGTGTCTGCACTGAGTGTCTGCTGCTGTGTGTCGCATATTTGTTAATTGTCTTCACTGTATCTTCTGGGTAACTGGCTGCTGCTTCTACCGCACCTCTTGTGTTTCACCTTGCACAGGTGAAGGAGGAGATAGCTTTTTTTTTTTAATTTTTTTTAGGAGATAGCTTCTTTCCTTTAACCTTGTGAACCAAATGCTCGTAGCTTCAAACTTTTCTTCTGCAGCTTCCACATCTTTCTCAGGCTTCATAGATTTGAAGAGTGAAGGCCTTGCTTTAATTAGGAGATTGGATTAAGAGTATGTTGTGACTGTTCCAATCTTCTCTCCAGACCACTAAAACTTTCTCCCTGTCAGCAATAAGACCGCCTCTCTGTCTTACCATTTGTCCGTTCACTGTAGTAGCACTTTTCATTTCCTTCAAGAACTATTCCTTTGCAGTCACCACCTGGCTTTTTAGCAAAAGAGGCCTAACTTTTGTCCTGGCTTGGCTGTTGGCATGCCTTTATCATTAAGCGCAATCATTTCTAGCTTTTGGTTTAAAGTGAGAGACCCGCAACTCTTCCTTTCACTTGAACGCTTTGAGGGCATTGTAGGACTGTTATTGGGCCTAATCTCAATATTGTGCATCAGGAAATAGGGAGAGCCAAGAAGAGGGAGAGAGCTGGAGGAGCAGCTGGTCAGCGGAGCAGTCAGAATGTGTTTGTTGATTAAGTTCATTATCTTACATCGGCGTAGTGTGTCATCACCCTGAAACAATTCCAACGGTGACATCAAAGATCACTGCTTGTGCATCACCGTAACAAGTTAATAATATCAAAAAATGTTTGAAATATCGTGAGAATTACGAAAATGTGGCAGAGAGACACAGAGTGAGCAAGCGCTGTAGGAAAATGGTGTCATACACTTGCTCAACAAACAGTTGCCGCGGATCTTTAGTTTATAGAAAATACAATATCTCCAAAGCAAAACGAAATGAAGCGCAGTAAAATGAGGTGTACTGTAGTTGCTTACATGTCAGTGGATGTGTGGCCTTTCACATTCACTTTTCTTGGGTATTACCTTCAGATGTGCACTTGACCCAAGAGAGATGGATGGTGACTGGAGGTGAGATTTTAATGCATCATGTCAGATTTATTTCTGAGAAGTCACTCATTCTGCAGGATCAGAAAATGGTAGGGCTGAAGGGCAGAGTGAAAGGTCACCTACTTTATCCCTCCACCTCTGTGCAGTTCGTGGAGTGACCCAAATGTAATACTCGTGTTAATTATACTTACTTTGCTGAGCTTGGTTATATGCCATTTCCTGCTCTGTCCCTCAGCTGCAAATTCTGTAGCATGACATTTTGTTTCACTGATAATTCTGATAACTGCTGTTGTAATGTCATCTCATAAAACATGATCTGGTTTTGTGATTGAAATGGCAGATGCTACAGTTATCTGATTTCTTTCTAAAGATACATTTGGCCTTTGTTTAATCCTCTCTGCTTTGGTTTTCCTGACATCCTAAGGCTGACTGTATCCTGTCAATATATAAAGGATTCTTAGGGACCAGGGAGGAAATTGAAACCCTGGACTTCTGGACCTCAAAGCCTCCTTTTTAGTTCCTTTCAGTAAAATGTGCTGTTTAAAAAAAAAAAAATTATTTGACTGCTGGGTTTTAGTTGCAGCACGTGAGATTTTTGGTCTTCACCATGGCGTGTGTGATCTAGTTTGCTGACCAGGGATCAAAGCCAGGCCCTCTGAATTGGGAGCACAGAGTCTTAGCCATAGGACCACCAGGGAAGTCTGTAAAATGTGCTCTTGATAATACTTTTTAAATTGGAGAAAAGCAGAGGCGGAGCTGGGAGTCAACTTCATTTTTTCTTTCTCTGATAAAGCTTAGCCTAGACTTAAGAGTCCTGGCTTATATTTAAAGTGAACTGAAGAGCCAGGCCCTCTAGCATCTCTGCAACCGCCACTGAGATCCCGAAAGGCTGGCTGAGCACTCTGCCCTGGACGGTTAGACAACGGGGACGATTTTCAGCATGATACCGCCTAGTTCCAGATAGAGTGCACAAGGCACTGTCTGATGATCAAGTGTGAGTGAGACTCTCCTCTAGCTCCAGGAACTCCTGGGACCATAGACATAATACACATTCTCATAAATATGTATATCCGTAAAACCATTGTTCTCATTTGTTCTGTGGAATAATTAAATACAACACAAAGGAATCCAGGAAGCAGTTATTGAGATTCTCATTTATTCTTTCCAAAGTTTAGAGTTAGCTTGTATGTAGCTCTTTGTGTGTGTGTGTGTATGTGAGAGAGAGAGATTGATTCTTTGTACTCTACCATATAATTTAATAATTAGCATCTTTGCCAGTGATGGAATGGAGAGATTGCTCATTAAGTCTGCAGATGGGACTACGCTGGGCAAGCTAACAAGATGTACAGTTAGTTAATTTTGGAGCCACACGAAGCAATGGAGCAGTAGATGGGACTGTCACCAAGTGTGGAAATCAGGCTAAATCATGCACGTGAAATAAAAGAACATGGTTTTCTAGGGAGAAGGCTTGGAAATTTAAATGACAAAGTGGAATAAGTGTTTTAGAAATGGAGATTGCAGGAAAATGCTCCAGTGAAAATTGAGAAAGGAGGGAAGAAAATCCTTAGCCCTTTTAGATATAGGCTGGGATGTAACTGCTAAAAGCTATGAAGAATGTTTGGGGGTTTCCCTTGTGGCTCCGTGCTAAAGAATCCACCTGCCCACTCAGGAGACATGGGTTCGATCCCTGGTCCGGAAAGATCCCACATCCATGGAGCAACTAAGCCTGTGCTCTGGAGCCTGGGAGCCAAAACTACGAGCCCACGAGCTGCAGCTACTGAAGCCTGAGAGCTCTGGAACCCGGGCTCCCCAACACGAGAAGCCACTCAGGGAGAAGCCTGCACGCTGCAACTGGAGAAGAGCTGCTGATTGCCGCAACAGAGGAAAGCCCACCCAGCCACAAAGACACAGCATGGCCGAAAATAAATAAAATTAGGAAAATTAAAAAAAAAAAATGGAATAAGGCTTCCTTGGTGGTCCAGTGTGAAGAATCTGCCCTGCAGTGCGGGGCACTGGTTAGATTCCTGCTCTGGAAACGTTCACATCCCCCGTGCGGGCCGCAGCTACCCAGCCTGTGTGCTGAAGCCCCTGCACGCTAGAGCCTGCGCTCCCGGCAAGATAAGGCATTGCGAGAAAGCCCTGGCACCACAAGGAGAGAGTAGACCTACTTTCCATGATTAGAGAGAGTTCATGCATAGCAATGAAGACCCAGTGCAGCCAAAAATAAACGAATAATTATTAAAAAAAAATGAATGAATAATAAAACATCAGCTAAAAACAGATGACTACATCATGTCTTGTGCTGGGAAGTTAAAACTCAACTAAGTCAAGTGATACATGTCAAATTATATTAATTGATTACCTGGAGGTATACTTTGTTTGTCTACTTTATAACTTCCTCTAAAACATTTCTAATGTTGTAAACAAAGGTCTCTGTTTTTAAGGTTTTTATTTTGAAATAATTTTCAGTTCAGTTCAGTTTAGTCACTCAGTCTGGTCTGACTCTTTGCCACCCCATGGACTGCAGCACACCAGGCTTCCCTGTCCATCACCAACTCCTGGAGGTTTTTCAAACTCATGTCCATCCAGTCGGTGGTGACATCCAAACATCTCATCCTCTGTCGTCCCCTTCTCCTCCTGCCTTCAGTCTTTCTCAGCATCAGGGTCTTTTACAATGAGTGAGCTCTTCGAATCAGGTGGCCAAAGTATTAGAGTTTCAGCTTCACCATCAGTCCTTCCAATGATTATTCAGGACTGATTTCCTTTAGGATTGACTGGTTGGATCTCCTTGCAGTCCAAGGGACTCTCAAGAGTCTTCTCCAACATCACAGTTTGAAAGCATCAATTCTTCGGTGCTCAACTTTCTTGATGGTTCAACTCTCACATCCAAACATGACTCCTGGAAAAACCATAGCTTTGACTAGGTGGACCTTTGTTGGCAAAGTAATGTCTCTGATCTTTAATATGCTGTCTAGGTTGGTCATAGCTTTTTTTTTCAAGGAACAAGCGTCTTTTAATTTCATGGCTGCAGTCACCATCTGCAGTGATTTTGGAGTCCAAGAAAATAAAGTCTGCCACTCTATTTGCCATGAAGTAATGCGATCAGATACCATGATCTTTGTTTTTTGAATGTTGAGTTTTAAGCCAGCTTTTTCATTTTCTTCTTTCACATTCATCAAGAGGCTCTTTAGTACCTCTTCACTTTCTGCCAAAGGGGTGTGTCATCTGCATATCTGAGATTATTGATATTTCTACCTGCAGTCTTGATTCCAGCCAAGCATTTCTCATGATGTACTCTACATATAAGTTAAATAAGCAGGGTGATAATATACAGCCTGGATGTACTCCTTTCCTGATTTGGAACCAGTTCATTGTTCCATGTCCGGTTCTAACTGTTGCTTCTTGACCTGCATACAGGTTTCTCAGGAGGCAGGTCAGGTGGTCTGCTTTTCCCATCTCTTTAAGAATTTCCCACAATTTGTTGTGATCCACACAGTCAAAGGCTTTAGTGTAGTCAATGAAGCAGAAGTAGGTGTTTTTCTGGAATTCTCTTTTTCTATGATCCAACAGATACTGGCAATTTGATCTCTGATTCTTCTGCCTTTTCTAAATTAGTTTCACAAAAATTTTCAAAAATAAGTCTCATATAATGTTTATCAAGATTTCCCAAATCTTAACATTTTACCACATTTATAATTTTCTCTCTTTTCCTTCTTACTCCCACCTTCCTTCCTTCTTCTGTTTATCTCTTTTAATATTTATACATTTTGAGGGGATCTCTTTGAAAGTAAATTGCAAGCATGATATATCTATCCCTCTAAACATCTCAGTGTATATTTCTTAAAATGAGAAATGATTTAAAATAACCACAGTACTGTAATCAAAATCGAAATTAATAATAACATAATACTATCATCTATTCTGTATACTTTGTTCAAATTTTCCATTTTCCCCACTAATATCTTTAATACAGTAATTGTTTTCTCTGGTTCAGAATCCAATCCATATTCAATAAATTGTGTTTAGTTGTCATAGGAGTAATCTTTTAAAAAACCAAATCTGTTAGTATCACTACCTGGTTAAAGATGATGGTTAAACATCATATGATGATTTTGAATTTTTCTTTTTGTTTAAATTTTTGTTTAAATTTATCTTTTAAATTTGCAGTCAAAATGTTTTTGCATTATGGCACTGGCACAGAAATAGAAATATAGATCAATGGAATGGATAGAAAACCCAGAAATAACCCAACGCACCTATGGTCAATTAATCTATGACAAAAGAGGCAAGGCTTCACAATGTGTAATGACAGTCTCTTCAACTAATGATGCTGGAAAAACTGGACAGCTACATGTAAAAATATTAAGTTAGGTCATTCTTTAACATCAAACACAAAAATAAGCTGAAGTGGATTAAAGGCCTAAATACGAGATCAAACACTATAAAACCAGAGGAAAACATAGGCAGAACATTCTCTGACATAAATCAGCAATATCTGTTTCAATCCATCCCCCAAAATAATGGAAATAAAACCAAAAGTAAACAAATGGGACATACTTAAACTCAAAAGCCTTTGCATAGCAAAGGAAATAATAAAACAAAGACAACACACAGATTGGGAGAAAATGATGTGATTGAAAAGGAATTAGTCTCCAAAATTTACAAACAGTCATGATGCTTAATAGCACCAAAACGAAACCCCAGTCAACACATGGGCAGAAGACAAATGAACTTACTTACAAAACAGAGACTCACAGACTTAGAGAATGAACTTAAGGTTGCTAGGGGAATGATGGGGGATGGGATAGGGAGTTTGGGATGATGGACATGTACACGCTACTATATTTAAAAAGAATAACCAGTGAAGACCTACTATACAGCACATGGAACTCTCTTCAATGTTACATGCCTGCTGGGATGGGAGGGGAGTTTAGGGAGAATCAATCCATATATATGTATGGCTGAGTCCCTTTGTTGTTCACCTGAAAATGTCAGAACATTGTTAATTAGGCATACCTCAATACAAAATAAAAAGCTTACAAAAAGACCCCAAATCCTTCTTTCTGCTATACACTTCTGCGGGTAAGACAAATGCATGCAGTCAGACCACTATTATAAATATATAGAACTGTTTCCTCCCCCTCAAAGATTTCCTTGAGCTACCATTTTATAATTGACTTCTCAAGCTACATTTCCCCCCTGGCAACCACAGATTTGTTCCTATAATTTAGCATTTTCCATAATGTCATATAATTAGAATCATACAAACCATGGACTTTTGAGTCTGACTTCTTTCACTTAATACAAGGATTAAGATTTATCCATCTTATATGAGCCAGTAATTTGTTCCCTTTATTCCATTCTTGGCAGTTTTCCCATATTTGGATGTACTACAGCTTATGTATTAACCAGCTGAAGGACATTGGGGTGGTTTCCAGTTTGTGGCATTCACGTACAAGTTTTTATGGGGACAAAAGTTTCCAGTTCACTTGTGTCAATATATAGCAGTGAAATTGCCGGACTAGGTGTTAAGTACATGTTTAACTTTATAAAAAATTGCTGATTCTTTACTAAACTGGCTGTACCATTTTCATTCCTACCAGCAATAAATGGGAATTCCAGTTACTCTATATCCTTGAAAGCACTTAACTTTTGTCTCTCTTTTTTTTTCAGATTAAGAGTTAGTTTTTATTATGGACAATAAGATATATATTTCCCCTGCCAGTTTTATTGAAATACAGTAGACATACAGCACCATGTAAGTTTAAGGTATACAGCATAAACATTTGACTTTCATCACGGAATCACTGTCACAATTAATTTAGTTGAACATCAGTCATCTCATATAGATAACAATTAAAGCAATACGAGAAGCATTTTTCCTTTGTCATGAGAAGTCTTAAAATGTATTCTCTTAACTTATACACAACATACAGCAGTGTTAATGATTATTTATCGTGTTTCACATTGCACCTCTAGGCCTTATTCATCTTATAGCTAGAAGTTCACACCTTCTGACTCCCTTTGTCCAATTCCCCTTCCATCCTTCCCCTACCTCAGATAACCACAAGTCTGACCTCTTTTTCTGAGTTTGTTTGTTTGTTTGTTGATGTATAGTCGACTCACAACATCATGTTTGTTCCTGTCACACAGCATAGTGATTTAATATTTCTATACACTAAACTGAACATCATGTTTACTTACGATCTGTTACCATACAAAGATATTACTTAGTTACTGACCATTTTCCCCACACTGTATACATTTCACATCCTTGTCTCATTTATTTTGCACCAGGAAGTTTACTCCTTAACCTCCTTCACCTACTTTTCTCTTCTCCCGACCCCAGTCCCTTCTGGCAAACACCTGTTTTTTTCCTCTGTATCTATAACTGTGTATATGTTTTCTTGTTTCTTCATTTGTTTTGTTTTTTAAATTTTCACACATAAGTGAAACCCTAAAGTTTGTGTTTTTCTTGATCTCACTTATTTCACTTAGCTTAATATCTTCTAGGTCCATTCAAGTTGTCCCAAATGGCAAGATTCTTTCTTTTTATGGTTGAATGACAATTCCATTGTGTGTGTGTGTGTATATATGTATGTGTATATACATGGAATATTATTCAGCCATAAAAAAACATACCTATACCACATCTTATTTATCCATTCACATATTCATAGGTACTTAGATTGTTTCCGTATCTTGGCTATTGTAAACGGTGCTACAGTGAGCACAGGAGTGGATATATCTTTTTGAATTAGTGGTTTTGTTTTCTTTAGATAAATACCCAGGGGTAGAATTGCTGGATTATGTGGCGGCTTTGTTTTTAACTTTTTGGGAACCTCCATGCGGTTTTCCACAGTGGCCACACCAGTTTATCCCTACCAGCAGTGCCCAAGGATTGCTTTTTCACCACATCCCTGCCAACACCTGGCATTTGTTGTCTTGTTGATAGTCGCCTTTCTTCTAACAAGTGTGAGGTGATACTGATAAAAATAAAATATCCACAGCTATTGCAAGCAGCGCTACAATGAGTATAGGGGTGCATATATCTTTCTGAATTAGTATAAGGTATAAACCAACTAAATATATGTTGGTTTGTTAATGGCCTTTCTGATTCTCTTGAGTTTATTCAAACTGGTCAGTGTCTATACCAGATGGCAGTTAAATATTTGCAATATTTGTCTTGACCATTTCTAATAATATCCTGCTTTTCTTTCCTGATTCTTATTTTGCCATTTTCTCCCAAACTGTCTGTTTCACTCACCCTTGTCTTGAAGTGTGAAGGGGCTTAGAAAGCTAACAATGTCGCCTGCTAACAACATCCCTAACAACGTAACAGTTTCATAGATGCTGGCAGGAGACACTACGTTCCTAGGTTAGATAAAAAGGATATCACTGTGCTTAGCTCAGGAAGCAGATTCATGTTCATGTTGGTTCTTCCTGCTTCCCAAGTCCCACGAGGGTGATGTGGATATAAGCTCAGCTGGATGCCATGCACACAATGCCATGCACACAGTGTTTCTCTGAGCTTAGGAAACCCTCAATCTTATAAGTAAGCTGATAGTAAACTTGTCCATCCTTTGACCTGGAGGAAGATATTACCTTTATGTTTCTCATTAGGGAAACATATCCTCTTTAGAGAGAGAGAGAGTATCTGTACATTTCAAGATGGTTGGTTGCTATGCAAATATCCTCAGAAAGATGGTCCAGCACAAGAACTGATATGCTGATACAATATGTCAATAAATGCCGTGGAGAACTGTCTCTAAACAACACTGCCCATCTGTCAGTCTATCTAATGGACTGTACTTTCTTTAGGTGCCGTTGCTTGTACTGTCTTTCATTTGGAAACATTTCCTTCTCCTTCCTCTGCCTCATCTAATTAAATTTTCATCGTTTTATTGACTATCTTATACTGATAATTTTTCTTTAGTCCCCAGATTAAGTTAGCTTTCCCTGTAGATCACTGTACATTTTATTAAGGGGAACTTAACATACTCTGTGATTTATGTTAGTGTAAGGAGACACAGGTTTGATTCCTGGGTCTGGAGGATCCCCTGGAGGAGGAAATGGCAAGCCACTCCAGTACTCTTGCCTGGAGAATCCCATGGACAGAGGAACCTGGTGGGCTACAGTCCATGGGGTTCATAGAGTCAGATGCGACTGAGCAACTGGGCATGCACTCATGGCCTTAGGTGCTGTGTGGCATGTGGGGTCTTCCCGGACCAGGGATTGAACCCGTGCCTCCTGCGTTAGAGGTGGAAGAGCCCCTGGAGAAGGGAATGGCAGCCCACTCCAGTATTCTTACCTGGAGAATCCCATGGACAGAGGAGCCTGGTGGGCTACAGTCCAGGGTTGTAAAGAGTCAGACACAACTGAGCAAGTCACACCTCTTTACCAGGAGACACCAGGGAAGCCCCCAAAATGCAAATGGAATGGCTGGAAACATTTGATTAAGGCTTATTTACCTCTCCTGGTAGATACAGTTTCGTAATTGTCAGGGAAGGTACTGTAGTGCTTGACTTGAATCTCTGTGGTCTAGCACAGTAAGTGGCACATGGTAGATAGTTAATATTTATTTATTAACTTTGTGAACTGAAAATAGTATATGTGTTAGGCATGTAGTATTTAAGTTAGCAAGACACTGTGGTTATGCAGTGTCTTAGCAAGTATTCTAGAATTTTCTATGTGTCTGATTTTGTGAAATCACCCGCAAATAATGAGAGTTTGGTCTATTTCCTTCCTGTGTTTATGCCTCGTTTCTTTGCTATGTCTCTCTGTGTGCATGTGTGTTTGTACATGTAACTGCAGAGGCTAAGATCTCCAGTGTAATGATGCAACTACTAGTGAGTGGACATTCCTCTTCAGTTTTCACTAAAGCACGTATAGTTCTACTATTTCTTTAAGAATGGTTTTCTAGAAGCTAATGTTAAAGACATTGAATTTTTAAAAATTAATTTACTTATTTTAATTGGAGGCTAATTACTTTACAGTGTTGTGGTGGCCTTTGCCATATATTGACATGAATCAGCCACGGGTGCACATGTGTCCCGCCCTCCTGGACCCCCTCCCGCCTCCCTCCCCACCCCATCCCTCGGGTGGTCCCAGAGCACCAGCTTTGGGTGCCCTGCTTCAGGCATCGAACTTCCGCTGGTCACCTGTTTTACACGTGGTGACATACATGCTTTAATGCTATTCTCTCATACTGTCCCACCCTGGCCTTCTCCCACAGAGTGCAAACGTCTCTTCTTTACGTCTGTGTCTAAAGAAATTGCTTTTCATTGGTAGTTGGCTAAGATTTTTTTTTTTTAATGTATGTTGACCTTTGTCAATCACTTCTGTTCAGTATTTTCTCTTTTAATCTGTTGGCGATCGAGTAGAACAATTCTTACATTCCAAGAAAAAATTGTATGTTTAGATACCACTTAGGAAGGCTTTTGCCTGCAAATAACAGAATATCCAATTAAGAGTGAACTTAATAACAAAACCAGACATTACCTCATATTACAAGAAGTCTGGAGTTAAGTTTTTCCAAACTGGTTAAGGCTCAGAATGTTAGGACTCAGACCCAAGCCTTGGAGATTCTCATGGTCTTCCTCTTATGATCTTTACATGACTCTAGCAATTCTTAGCCTCATGTTTTCATACAGAAGCCAAAGTCATTATATATACGACCTTTAAAAGCAAGTATATATTAGAAAACATCAAACTTGAAATTTGTTTCATTTCAGTATTAATCTACTTGCCAATATATTGATTGAGTAGCATAGAAAAACATACACATCTCAATCATCAAGATATCAATCTGATAGTTGGTGATTACATGTTAAAACATTCATATTAATAAAGATTAGGTCTACATACATTAAAACCCAGTTACGTTTTTAACACTTTTAGAGAATCTACGTATATCCCTGAATCATTCATTTAACATCTGAAGTTTTTTCTAAAGCTGTACATAACACTATAACCCAATAATCCAGATTTCATGAATATAGTTCATATACTGCATTATTTCAAACTTCTCGATAAACTTATTTTGTAAGCATCCTTTAAATGTGTATTGACAGTTGCTAAGTGCTGTCTGACTCTTGCAATCCCATGGATTGTGGCCCCCCAGGCTCCATTGTCCATGGGACCTCCCAGGCAAGAACGCTGGAGTGGGCGGCCATTTCCTTCTCCAAGGGATCTTCCTGACCTATAGACTGAACTGCATTCCAGGCTGATTCATTATTGCTGAACCACCAAAGATTCCTTTATAATAAAAACCATGTGATTTTATGTGTTTTTGAACTTTATAAAAAGGATTTTATACTATGTATTGACTTTTTGACTCTGAACTGTTGGTTCAAAATTATACTCTTAAAATTAATTCACATTGTTGTATGCAGTTGTACTTGACTCATTTTCTGTGTAATATACTATTCTGTCATGAAAACATATTTATCTGTTGTCTGGTAAATGAGAATTTGGATTGTTCACAAATTATTTGCTATTATAAAGCATGATTCTATCAATAAAAAAATAAATGTGTATTGACATGTAGCTTAATATTTATAAGTTGAACTTATAGCCATTGAAACTTGATATATTTGAATTTATAACTTAATTTTAAAAAGCAGCTTTTTTTGATGGGTTTGGATAGATACATCCCAACACTCAGGCTGCAATTTGAACATTTAATCTATAATTTATAAACATTTATAAATATTGTACTTGGAAGGAAAAATAGTCTCTTTTTTTCCTTTGTGAATAGATGTTATTTTGAATCACAAGTTCAACATATCTCTTAGGATTCTACCTCAAAACTATGTAGAAAATGCTTGCCTTTCTTGGAAATATACTTGAATTAATTCCAGCTGAGCATTTTCGATATGACTTATTTTGAAAATATGTAACATTTGGATAATATAGGCAGTACTTCATTATGAATCTTTGTCAAAATATGACATTTTTTGCAAATAAAATAAAGAAGTGAAGAATTAAGGGACAACTAAATGATGAGGAAAATAAAAATCTAAAAGGTAAATTGTAAACTTATTATTTATTCAGTGATTTGAATAATGTAAATGCTAATGAGTATTCTCAAACTTACCAGTAAGTATAATTAAATTCAATATTATTTAAGCTTATGTATCCTTTGGAAATCTGGTATTTTGCCACCCTTTGTATGGAGGTTTAGAGAAGGCCATGGCACCCCACTCCAGTACTCTTGCCTGGAAAATGCCAAGAACAGAGGCACCTGGTAGGCTACATACAGTCCATGGGGTCGCTAAGAGTCAGACACGACTGAGCGACTTCACTTTCACTTTTCACAAAATGACAAAACTTTTTTAAACAAAAGTTTAAACCAGACAAAAATAAACCAAGAAATTTTAGAAATAACCATTTCTAGTGGTCTTATCACCTATTTTGAATTGAAGAGCACAGACATGAATTAAGAATCAGTGCATGGAAGGCAGACCTGAAAGGATTACACAGTAAGATACTGAGTGACAAGATAGAAAACAGAAGAGAGACCAAAACGCAGACCGAATAAACAGGCCTGTCATAACTGCCGAAAAGAGAGACTGTGAAAGACAGTATCAGAGAAACAATAGCAGATAGTTTTCTGGAAACAGCCAAAATATTTCACTGATACAGAAAGCTCAAGGTTTAAAAAGAAAGGTAAATAAAAGTAAATCCACATCCACAATAATGTGGTGATATTTCAGCACACCGCAAAGAGATATCAGGGAAGCGTTAGGTGTACATATAACTGCTGGACTGCTTATTTCTTTTTAAGCTGGCTTTGGCTTCACGCACTCTCAAGTACTCTATTGTCAGATACATATTAATTTTTAATTGTTATATCCATCTAATGTAATGACTTTTTTTAGCATTATGAAATGTTCCTCTTTGTCTCTAGAAATAGTCCTTAAATTAAATTTTATTTACCCAGTATGAATACAGCAATTCTAGTTCTCTTATGCTTAATGTTTACATTGTATATATTTTGCATCACTTTATTTCCAACATGTGTATATCTTTCCATCTAAAGTGCATTTTGTGTGGTATATATACACAGTGGGATGCTATCAGCCGTACAAAGAGAACGGAATTTTGTCATTCGCAGCAACATGGATGGGCTTGGAGGGCATGATGCTAATGAGATAAGTCAGACAGAAAAAGACAAATGCTTTGTCTACAGATGAAAAAATAATCGTCTTCATTAAATAAGTGTTACCAAGTAAAATTAGAGAAGCTTTAACAAAGTGATAAATGCTTGTGTTTTTGGAAAGGCACTCTAATCTCCTTTCAAACATGTCTTACAAGCATATCTTTTAAATAACCTTTTGAAGGTGGCTGACGTGTGATGATAAGGTCTGCTCTCCCCTCCCTGTGGAGTATCGGGAGACCTACCTGTATGTCACAAGGCTTGCGAGAAAAGTTTTGGAGGGTTTTTTTAGGAAGCTTAATGATAAATGATGAACGTAAATGATAAAGTTTCATTTAAAATTCTAAATCTATGGTTCTTTGTCCTAACACTATTCCATGGTCAATTGACATTACGTTTCCCCCAATACTTTGCCATTACAAAAATGAGGCATAGCGCATATTAAAAAAGAAAAAGATCTCTTTGTGCGTGGCTGAGGCGGGTCTTCGTTGCAGGTGTGGGCTTCTCCGGTCGCGGCCAGCGCAGACTCCTCTCTGGTTGCGGTGCGCGCGCTACTTGTTGCTTCACTGGTTGCGGAGCGTGGGCTCTAGTGAGCGCAGGCTTCGGGAGTTACAGCACACGGCCGTAGCTGCCCTGAAGTTTGTGCAGTCTCCCCAGACCAGTCACTGAGTCTGTGTCCCCTGAATTAGCAGGCGGGTTCTTAGCTGGGCCACCAGGGAGGTCACATAGAGCATGTTATTATGTCTCTCTGGACAGTTTCTGTGTAAGAAACTGAAAGTTTCTATAGGAAAAAAATACTTAGAATTTGAACTGTTGGGTTAGAAAGTTTAAGTATTTTGGGGTTCCTCTAAATACCACCAAATTGCTCAACTAGTGTGTCTGTTCTAGTTTGTCCTATTTTCTATATAAGCTTTCCTTTTCCTCAACACTCTTGTCAGCAGTTGGTATTGGCAAACATTTAATCTGGTTGCTGAAAGTGGTATCTTTGCTGCCTTCATTTTCATTTACATGATTATTTGTGGTATTGTTCTCTTTTCTGTACCCTTAATCTGTATAGTCGCATGAATGAAACACTATTTCAATCTCCTTAACTTTAAATTACTTAAATAATACATTTTGATATTAGTAGAAGTCTATGCTCTTTCTATCATGCAACCCTGCCTTGATATCCTACTTTTTACTTTTACTTAGCTCTTTCCAGTGTCTTTGTAAAACCTTTTAAGCTTCTGATGGTGAAGGAATGTTTATTAGGCCCCATCTGTATACTGTATATGGGTTCATTTCTGTTACACCTTTCTTAGCACTTACTAGGGTGTGATACATATAGCAGGTAAATGAATGAGTGGATAAACTAGCAGATCTTTGCCTCAGTCTGTCAATGGGTGAGTGAAACACCTCATTAGGCCATGGCCTTACTTGACGCAGTAACTCATACCATCTCTTTCACCAACACCTAGCATCTACCATGATAGGTCCTCTGTTGGCTTTATCAGAGTTCCTGGGAGTAGTGCTATTCAGGCTGGCCCCGGCTTTAGTTTCTAGAACATTATTCCACTAGGTCTTCCTGCCCCAGAGTCAATAGAGCATCTCTGATGACTATGACAGTAAGGGACCATCTCTGAGTGATACATAGCATTCGGTATGTGCTTCTTGTACCTTGCCTAATGAACACAGTTAAACATGATGAATAATAATAGTAATAGGAGCTTAGAGAAAGCTAGACTCAAAAGCAATAACAGTACATGAAAATATTTATTATAATAGTATTGTCATTTACTTTGCTCTTTTTTTAACTAGGAGATTTAATCCTTTAGCCTTGAGCATTATCTTTTTTTAACTGCTGAAATGATTTGCCCAAGGATACACAAATGAACCGGTAACTCAATTTTAATGAAATGCAGATCTGTCTACAAATCCTGACCTTCACCGTTCCTCCAGTACAAACCCCACTTGGAAAGGTACAGCGTGCTTTATATAGCTAATTTAAATAGTGGTAAATAGCCCTGATTTGGCACAATGAATTTCTTCATCATCTTTTTAATCACGACAACCATGTGGCATCACCAGGGCTTTCAAAATACTACAAGGACTCAATGATCACACCTACATCATTCTAGAAGTTTATAGTGCTTTGTTATATGTTTTACTCTTGCTCCCAAATCTGCTTTGTGGGAAAAGGAAGGACTGGGTGGATTTACTTCTTGGTATCTTCTTTTGTTAATACTATCTATGGTGAGCTGGAGGCAGAGTTGTTCTAATCTAATCAAACAGTTCTAGTTTAGAGAATTTTCTAGTTGTATGGACTTTTACTAAAAAGGAAATGGCGGCCCACTGCAGTATTCTTACCTGGAGAATCCCATGGACAGAAGAGCCTGGTGGGCTACAGTCCAGGGGTCATGAAGAGTCGGACACAAATGAGCGAAGAACACAGAGAGCAAGGCAGATGTTGCAGTGAGAGTTTTCTTTCTGCCTTAAGTAGTGGCCTCTTAGGAGATAGAGGATTTCATATTATTGAGCAAAACTGCTGAGGAGGGACTCACAGCTCTCAGGGGGCAGGTGGAGTTCCTGGTTGTGGAGGGATGACTTTCATCCAGAACAATGAGAAAACAAAAATAGAATCCAAGGAGAGTCCAGGGGAAATCTCATTCTGGATTCTGAACTGCAGCCCAATGTGGTGAGACAGTGCAATTGACAGAGGTACCTCTGAAGCCTATCTAAGATGTGCTTATAGAGAAACTTCCTTCCTTTCTCTGAATAACAGAATATTGTATATGGTGCAATGTGTGTGTGTGTGTGTGTGTGTGCGCGCGCTCGGTCACTAGGTTGTGTCTGACTCTTTGTGACCTTATGGGCTGTAGCCTGCCAGGTTCCTCTGTCCATGTAGACAAGACTGCCGGAGTGGGTTCTCATTTCCTACTCCAAGGGATCTTCCCAACCCAAGGATCAAACCTGCGTCTCCTGTCTTTCCAACACTGGCCCTTGGGTCCTTTACCACTGAGCCATCTGGGAGGCCTGTATGATGGGATTAGAAGTCGTTTAAAATAAAGGTTACAAAGAGACTTTCTAGAATAATACGAAGATAGTAAGCATTCATCCTCAGGAATATTACCCAGAAGATGGAGCAATCTTCTCACAACATTTTCATATTCAAAAAGCAGTGATAAGTTTGAATCATCATTTTGCTTGAAACTGTCTTAGAATCACAGATTCCCTATCTGTTGGGATATACATGATTTTGGATTTCTGTAATATGATAAAAGGAAGTTAAAATGTAAAAAAGAAAGGTAAAAGAAAAGATACCCCCTTGTACTAAGATTTATTCTTACATGAATAACCTTAATTATACCAATAACTCAAGACTCTTAGGCCAATAACAATTAACTTAATAACTACTTTAATTAACTGAACAATTTAAATGTGCCTATACATAAATTTTACAAAGTATGCATATCCTATAATTTAGAGGTTAAGTTTTATTTAAGAGGCTGATTAGTGTAATTTATTTTCCAGTATCAGCATTCCAATAGAACATACTTTAAAATGCATCCAAAGTTCATTTATACCTAATGCTTCATCATTTCTAAAATGTTTTCATTCTGAGTATACCTGTGTCTGTAACACACTATTTGTGGGAGAAAAAAGAAAACTCCACTTAAAAATCTGTTATCTATGTAAAGTAATTAGCCTCCAACTAATAAAAATAAATGAAAAAAAATCTGTTATCTGTAGTTTAATTTTGGAGATCAGTCCTGGGTGTTGGAGGGACTGATGTTGAAGCTGAAACTCCAATACTTTGGCCACCTGATGCGAAGAGCTGACTCATTGGAAAAGAGCCTGATGCTGGGAAAGGTTGAAGGCAGGAGGAGAAGGGGACGACAGAGGATGAGATGGCTGGATGGCATCATTGACTCGATGGACATGGATTTGGGTGGACTCGGGAGTTGATGATGGACAGGGAGGCCTGGTGTGCTGCAGTTCATGGGGTCACAAAGAGTCAGACACGACTAAGCAATTGAACTGAACTGAAACTTTAATTTTAGTTAGCATTTTAGAATTTTTAAAGCACTTACTATACATCATTTTCATGGAATCCTTTCACAAATACAATTGTTAGAATTTATTCAATCTTTTATCCAGAATAGCTTTTCCCAGAGTCATATGGCCACAGATTGGAGAATTCAAGGAGGAAACAAAATACATCTTTTGGCTCCTGGTTCTTTCAAAATATATTATTTTTAGTAAAGATTCTAAAATTCTTATACATTAATTCAGCAGGCAAAACTTTTTTTGGAAACATTTTCTGCATC
Source organism: Hydropotes inermis (assembly GCA_020226075.1). Lineage (NCBI taxonomy): Eukaryota > Metazoa > Chordata > Mammalia > Artiodactyla > Cervidae > Hydropotes > Hydropotes inermis. Next base: position 2,702,894 of record CM035295.1, on the reverse strand, counting down.
TCCTCTGTCTCTTCTTGAGTATTAAAGATTCAGGAGGCATCTACAAATTCAGAACTAAGAAAGTATATATTTTAAAGATTTAATAGATTTTAAGAAGTGTATATTGTTCTTTGTGGCAGAGAAAACGATAATGGAAAAAACTAGCATTTTTCTTTTTAGTTCAGTGAGTGAAATGAAGACTTGGATCATTTTGCTAAATACTATGCCCAAAACTCAGCCGTAGGGCATATTTGCAGACTGTCAGGAGAACACATTTCACATCTCAGACTTATCATTTTGCCATTGTTGCAAACTACAAATACTCAAAACTCTTTGTAGCACTGTAGTCATCATCATTAATATACACTTTGTGCATTTTTGTATACTCTGTTGCCTGTCATGGAAATAAAAACCCGAAAGACTTTAGAAGGTGACCTTGGGTCTATTTTCTATTGCCGAGTAACCAGTTGCCCCAAATTAAAAAAGCAGTGAGCTGTCTCATGGTGTCTGTAGATCAGAATCTCTGACCAACGCAGCTGTCCCCAGGAGCCCCTGAGGCTGGCGTGAAGGTGCTGGCCAGTGCGCGGGCCTCATCTGCAGCTTGAGAGCGCTCCTCCTGGCTTATTCAGGCCTCATCAGGATGCAGATCCTTGTGATCATAACATGACTGAGGCTCTACTTCTCTTGCTCGCTGTTGGCTGGGCTTGTCATAGCTCTTAAAGGCCACCCTCAGGTCCTGCCCTCATCCAAAGGCAATTCAGGACCTGGTTATCCAACAAGGAGCTCTCTGATGCTTTGGATAGCTTTTAAAAGTCTCATCTGATCAGTTCACCCTGGATGGGAGGGGAAGATTCCAATTTGATTCACTTAAAGTCTGCTGAGAATAATTATATCTGCAAAATATGTTTTGCCACATAATGCAACATAATCATGGAAGTACTATCTTATTGTATTTACAGGTCTTGATGACATTTCGAGAGGAGGAGTTTACATAGCTGTGTATTCCATGGAGCAGGAATCTTACAGGTCACTTTAGAAACCTACCCATCACCGACCTATAGTCTCAAGTATATCCATTAAAAAGGATGTTATCCTTTAGTTAAACATTTTTGTTTCTGAAAAATGGTTGGTGCTGTTCTCTGGTTAGAGCATTGTGAGTTTTCTTGGGAACGTTGCCTTCCTTTTGGGAGGCCGCTGATGACGCTGACATCTCTGTGTCAGTCCTGTGATGTTATTCTTCTCCTCCCTGCATTCCAGGTGTAGGAAGTGTATCTAGGAGTGATGGCCAACCAGCGTTTCATATCCCTTAACAGTGATTTATTTATAGGCACATGACAAGAGAAGACCAGTCAGAGTGGTTTCTGAAAGTCTGGGTAGTTAGTAGACATAAGTTCTCTCTTTCCCCTTGAATGTTTGGCTGTGGGATGAGATAATATGTGTGTGAGTAGCGTCTGTGTGCTTGTCTGGTTGGCAGGGTTGGGGTGGGGGGCAGTGGAGACAGTTTTAGCCACTTGCTTCAAGTCTTCTTTAAAATGTTCGTATTCACGGATTTAAAGTACATGTTTTATGATGCAAGTATTAATTATCTTTCATATAAAATTTCCATTGTCTTTCTTTTAAATTTATAAATGTTTAATTTGGCACTTTCTCGGCTTGGGTTCCTTGGGAAGCAGTCTGCAGAGATGCACGCAGATTTGGAGGGACAGGTTCTCGGCAACAGTGTCTGTGAGTGAATGTCAGGACTGTCCTTCAGATGTGGAGAGAACAGAACCTAGGCCTGCTCCAGGGAGTTATCTGGGTGTTGGTTTAAACAGTGGCTCATATGCACGTTCACAAGCGAAACAAAGAGTTTTACATATTGTGTCCCTTCCTCTATGTCTGTCCACATGCCTTTTTCTCAGACTTCTCTGTCTTTTTCATTCCATGCCACATTCAACCAGCCAAGTCATTTGTTGTTGTTCATGAAACCATACATATCACAACCCTGGGACACTTTCTACACAACGCAGATGTCTGGGTGCACCCCTGAAGGGGACACTTTCTACACAACGCAGATGTCTGGGTGCACCCCTGAAGCTCTGCGCATTAGGAGGAGTTTCATTTTGGTGGTTTGCAAGGTCATCTGTGAGTGAGATGCAGGAGCTGGTAATTTTCAGCTTGCACACATATACTGGCCATGAATCATGAATCCATGAGGGAGGAATTTCTGGTGTTCCTCATTCACCTAATGAAGGCAGTCACTTTCTTTGTGTTTCCAAGGTCATCTGACAAGGTCATCTGAGCGGCATGGTAGCACAGTCTCCTAAGGTCCTTGCAGAGCAATAAACTTCATGTCAGAGGATGCATGTGGGCTAAGCTGCTTCAGTCTTGTCTGAGTCTTTGCCACCGCATGGACTGTAGTCTGCAAAGCTTCTCTGTCCATGGGATTCTCCAGGCAAGAATACTGGAGTGGGTCACCATTTCCTCCTCCAGGGGATCCTCCTGGCCCAGGGACTGAACCTGCGTCTCTTGAGTCTCCTGCACTGGCAGGCGGGTGATTTACCACTGAGCCACTTGGGAACAGCATGTCATAGGATAGTGCTCCCACATTAGTAGTTTCGCCCTTATCCAACGTTACGTTCCGTACCCCCGGCTCCCTTTTCTAGTATCTGGAGATATAGGTCTACATGTGCTTCCCCAGATTCTGCGAATGCATGTGGTATGTGACCCACATTTCAGGCAGTCTGCTTCAAAAACGCCTTGGTCCTGAAGGGGATCGGAGTTGTTTACCGATCACTGCACCTTTAACAGGCATCCTTTTATGGCAGGGTCATCTTTCACTGACAATTATTTTTCTGCCTACTGGAGCACTTTTATATAATAATAATAGCTACCATTTATTGAGTACCCACTGTTTGCCATATGATATATCTGACAATTTATGAATTATTAATTTTTATGCATATGCTTCAAGTTATGTTATAATTTCATAAATATAGAAACTAAATTTTAGTGAATTTCAATCTTGTACACATGGCTATACACATAGCTAGTATTTAAGCTGAGGTTAAAATAACTCCAAAACTCATACTTCTTTTGTTTTCTTCCTTCAAATTTTATTGAAGTATAATTGATTTATAGTTATATATTCTGGGGTACAGCTAAGTGATTCAGTTATACATATATATATTCTTTTTCATATCTTTCTCATTATGATTTGTCAAAGGATATTAAATATAGTCCCCCGTGCTAATAGGGTAGGACCTTGCAAAACTCATATTTTACGCTCTGCATTGCTTAACTTAAAGAACTTCATCTTTTTCTTTTGGCCATGCTGCAGATTGTGAGATCTTAGTTCCCTGATTGGGAATTGAACCTGGGCCCCTGGCAGGGAAAACGCTGAGTCCTAAGCAACTCGACTGCCAGGAAGTTCCTGAAATTCATCTTTAAGAATTTTTATTTATTAATTTTATTTATTTGGCTGCAGTGGGTCTTAGTTGTGGCATGTGAACTCTTATTTGCAGCATGTGGGATCAAGTTCCTTGGCCAGGCATTGAACCCAGGCCCACTGCTTTGGGAGCTCAGAGTCTTAGACACTGGATCACAAGTTCAAGTTCCCTGAATTTCTTCTTTTTAAAACAAATTAATTCTGGGCCTGGTTTTCAATTATCAGGGCAGTAAGAAACACAATATAAGCCTTGGTTTGGGGGCTTCTCTCTCTTACGACTCTGTAAGACTTGAATTGGGGCAAGCGGAGATGAGCAAGCGACCTGGTCAATTATCTATGTCATTATCGTTTTGTGTTCTGTTGCATGATGCTTTTACACATGCTGGTCTTCTGTTGTTTTTCTGGCAGGCGTGTGCTGGGCCAGCTCAGGGATCTCCATTGTAGAGGTTCTTCTGGCTCACACAGGACCTGATGCTTCTCTCCAGGCCTAGTCTCTAGAGGCCAGCCCCAGCTATCCCTCTCCATCTCCCCTTTGGGACTCTGTGTGAAGCAGGAACATAGATCTCCTCTGCTTGCCAAAAATCCAACCCCGTCTAGCTGTGGATCTGAGGGATGCTCACCCTCTCATTTCTTCCAGGTTGCTTGCTTTCCCTTCATCTCTCCTCTTCCCTCTTAAATGAAATTCAGCCCTATTGCGTCATTAAAGGTTTTAGAAAACAGAAGTCATTAATTCTCTCCTGGAGCAAGAGAAATTCTTGCATGCTAGGACTGAAAAATCTTGATTCTTTTCTTCAGGAAGGAAAGATAAAAATATACCAAAATCACTTCCAGTCTTTTGAATTTTGTGCATCCATGAGAATAAGAACAGTAAAAAAAGATTAATATCTTAAATTGTCCTGCCACAATCACAACACCTTGAGATTTGGTAACCATATTAACTGGCATCTGTTCAGTGCATAGAAGGTGCCAGGTGCAGATGCTTTCTGTTTGGTTTGTCTGTTTTGGTTTTTTGGCTTTGGCTTTGGCTTATCGCCCTCAGAGCACCCTTTGAATGCAGTTAAAAAACAAAAACATCCACAATGAGAACGGAACTGGATCCAGGCTGCTGCCACCCAACCCCAAGAGAATTCCTCCAATGAAGCTGGATGTGCACAAAATGCAAGAGGAGAAAATGAGGCAATCTGGTGCTGAGTCAAGGAGTTGTCACCTGGCAGAAGAGCACTGAAGGAGTGGGCAGGCCATGGCTCTCTTGTTAGTGTGCGTGCAGACTGCACTGCCCTGGGTGGGTGGCCGGATGGGTGTCCCATCAGCTGCTTCCTGCACTAGTTTTTCTCTTGTCTGCTCCACTTCTGCATGTGAACAAGTTTGCCTCCGCCCAGCACGTCACAGAGGATTTGCCCTTCCCGTCATCGGCTGTTGTCTCACCAAACTCCACTCCCAGCCTGAAGCTGATCTGTGCGTTTTTATGGTGACTGTGTCTCCATCCGCTCCAGGGATGTGGTAGGCTACTCATGGTGGCCACCTGCCTGGTAGCAAAATCCACACCGAGTGACTTCATGTAGTCCCTGGAATTCTTGCCGTCCACTAACGTCCAGGTGCCCGGGAAGGTGTCCACCACGGGGAGGCTGGCAAGGCTGAGAAAGAGACGACAGAGTACCCTGCAGGGGTTCTGGGGCTGGCCCAGGGACTGCTCTAAGCTTCTTTATTTTCTTACTTCATTTTTTCTTATAACAACACACGACACAGATACTTCCATTACACCCATTTTATACATGAGGAGGCTCAGGTTTGAAAGGTTAGGTAACCTGTGTTACATTACTGAGATACTGGATGGTAGACCAAGAGGTAAACCTCAAGCCATTGATTCAAACATTTCTGCTTATAAACATTGTGGTATTTGCCTTTCATATCAAACACAGCAACTAGAATCAGAGAGTTTGCTGCTTTGAAAAGAAGCAGTGTTTGGCTTTTTTTTTTTGGCTTTTGGTTTCTTAAACTGAAGTATAGTTGGTTTACAATGTTGTGTTAATTTCTGGCATACAGCAAAGTCACTGACATATATATAAATTATATAATGTTAAATATTCTTTTTCAGATTGTTTTCCCATTTTAGGTTATTTCACAATATTGAATACAGTCCCTGTGCTATACAGTAGGACCTTGTTGTTAAGAAGTGTTTTTGAGTATAAATATGAAGCATTTTATATGTGGCTCAAAAACTGAGAATTGAGTCCTTTCTTGCTTGAGTTTGCACTGGACACTTAGAAGTGTTCTATTCACTCAGCTAGACAAATATATTTCAATTTTATGTTTTAACCTTCCACGGGTAACTTTGTAAGACAAATCTTGGCTTCACATAGTATTTGCTACAAGGTTTACAGAGGAAAAAGTGGAGATTATATTATTATACTATATATATTATATATATATTATATCTATATATATCTACATCCATATCTATCTGTCCATCTGTCACTATACATTATTTCACTGAAATTATTTTAGCCATTGGCAACCTAGTTCTTTCTCTATTACTGAAATCACCATAAGCTAAGTAAAACTACTTGATGAAAAATCACAGACTCTTGTTCTCAAAATTCTTTTCAGAATTGACCAAAACTACCACATTAAAACAAGCAAATCGTTAAAGCAAAAATAAGACTGGGAGCTGACTGTGGCTCAGATCGTGAACTCCTTTGCCGAATTCAGACTTAAATTGAAGAAACTGGGGATAACCACTAGACAATTCTGGTATGACCTAAAACAAATCCCTTATGATTATACAGTGGAAGTGGGAAATGGATTTAAGGGACTAGGTCTGATCAACAGAGTGCCTGATGAAATATGGACGGGGAAGTTCATGATATTCTGAAGGAGACAGGGACCAAGACCATTCCCAAGAGAAACAAAGGCAAGAAAAGCAAAATGGCTGTCTGATGAGGCCTTACAAATAACTGTTAAAAGAAGAGAACTGAAAAGCAAAAGAGAAAGGAAAAATATACCCATTTGAATGCAGAGTTCCAAAGAATATCAAGGCTATCTTTGGAAAGATTTCCTCAGCAATCAATGCAAAAAAATAGAGGAAAACAATAGAATGGGAAAGACTAGAGATCTCTTCAAGAAAATTAGATATACCAAGTGAACATTTAATGCAAAGATGGGCTCAATAAAGGACAGAAGTGGTATGCACCTAACAGAAGCAGAAGACATTAAGAAGAGTGGCAAGAATACACAGAAGAACTGTACAAGAAAGATCTTCACGACCAAGATAATCACGATGGTGTGATCACTCACCTAGAGCCAGACATCCTGGAATGTGAAGTCAAGGGGGCCTTAGGAAGCATCACTATGAACAAAGCTAGTGGAGGTGATGGAATTTCAGTTGAGCTATTTCAAATCCTGAAAGATGATGCTGTGAAAGTGCTACACTCAATATGCCAGCAAATTTGGAAAACTCAGCAGTGGCCAA
>CM035295.1:2633841-2695919 GCA_020226075.1 Hydropotes inermis | reverse complement strand
TGATGGAATTTCAGTTGAGCTATTTCAAATCCTGAAAGATGATGCTGTGAAAGTGCTACACTCAATATGCCAGCAAATTTGGAAAACTCAGCAGTGGCCACAGGACTGGAAAAGGTCAGTTTTCATTCCGGTCCCAAAGAAAGGCAATGCCAAAGAATGCTGAAACTACTACACAATTGCACTCATCTCAACGCTAGCAAAGTAATGCTCAAAATTCTCCAAGCCAGGCTTTAGCAATACGTGAACCATGAACTTCCAGATATTCAAGCTGGATTTAGAAAAGGCAGAGGAACCAGAGATCAAATTGCCATCATCCACTGGATCAAAGAGAAAGCAAGAGAGTTCCAGAAAAACATCTATTTCTGCTTTATTGACTATGCCAAAGCCTTTGACTGTGTGGACCACAATAAACTGTGGAAAATTCTGGAAGAGATGGGAATGCCAGACACCTGACCTGCCTCTTGAGAAACCTGTATGCAGGTCAGGAAGCAACAGTTAACTGGACATGGAACAACAGACTGGTTCCAAATAGGAAAAGGAGTACGTCAAGGCTGTATATTGTCACCGTGCTTATTTAACTCATATGCAGAGTACATCATCAAAAACGCTGGGCTGGAGGAAGCACAAGTTGGAATCAAGACTGCTGGGAGAAATATCGATAACCTCAGATATGCAGATGACGCCACCCTTATTAAATGAAAGAGAGTGAAAGTTTAGCTTCAAGCTCGACATTCAGCAAACTAAGATCATGGCATCTGGTCCCATCACTTCCCCAAATAGATGGGGAAACAGTGGCTGATTTTATTTTTCTGGGCTCCAAAATCACTGCAGGTGGTGATTGCAGCCATGAAATTAAAAGATGCTTACTCCTTGGAAGAAAAGTTATGACCAACCTAGACAGCATATTAAAAAGCAGAGACATTACTTTGCCAACAAAGGTCCATCTTGTCAATGCTATGGTTTTTCCAGTAGTCATATATGGATGTGAGAGTTGGACTATAAAGAAAGCTGAGCACTGAAGCTTTTGAACTGTGGTGTTGGAGAAGACTCTTGAGGGGCCCTTTGACTACAAGGAGATCAAACAAGTCCATCCTAAGCGAGATCATTCCTAAGTGTTCATTGGAAGGACTGATGTTGAAGCTGAAACTCCAGTACTTTGGCCACCTGATGCAAAGAGCTGACTCATTTGAAAAGACCCTGATGCTGGGAAAGATTGAGGGCAGGAGGAGAAGGGGGCAACAGAGGATGAGATGGTTGGATGGCATCACCGACTCGATGGACATGAGTTTGGGTAAATTCTGGGGATTGGTGATGGACAGAGAGGCCTGGGGTGCTGCGGTTCATGGGGCAGCAGAGTCAGACACGACTGAGCTGCTGAACTGAATTGAACCACATTAAAAAAAAAAGTCAGAATCAGGAGTGACTTGTATTGTGTTCTTATTTGGCTTACATTTCTGCAGTGGTACCTTGGATAATTTCTGCTTCCCTTAAGTAAGGATAGATTATGAAGGATGAAAAACACTAAAAGGTTTTTTGAGAGCACATATTTTGACATACACCATATGGCAATTGCCTGGCACAATGCTGGAACTCAGTAAACATTTGTTAATTTCCACGAATTTCCTTGAAATGTGGTTCCCACTATGCTATACACCAGAAACTAACACAATATAGCAAATCAACTATACTTCAATTAAAAAAAAGGGAAAAAAAAGAAAAGCGTTCTTGGGATTCAGAGAACTACGACTTTGACTTTTCTGTTGGATCTTCTCATTCATATTCTTTCTTGCTTCTCTGGTTTTTGTCCAATAAGTGGTTTGCTGTCCCCTTGGTAGAGACTGTGTGAGGAGAAACTAATGTCTGTAAAGTGATTTCTAGTACCTATTGGATTTTCTCCCATTATTTACCACTTCCACAGGTGATTGAAGGTTGTGAAGAATACACAGGGATTCTTCAAGGTTCCTGGGATGTCATCCAGTCAGCTGGGAAGGTCTTTGTGTGTTTCTCTGACTTACTCTGGGTCTTTCTGTCACCTTATAGTTGGAAGCTTGTCTTAGTCTGTCCATTAGCATAAAGGTGTGCAGAGTTAATGATGAGTAAACAATATACATTTTATGTGTTTTACAGGTAATTACCTTTCTTTTTCTTCTTAGGTGGAACAATCTGACTGTGCTCACAACTGTTATTTGAATACATTAAAAAAAATTGCTTTGGCCATTATTTCAAGCACTTGTAAATTTGCCCCCTAAGAATCCAGCTAAAAGGTCTCTGCATTTTGATTCATGGCAGTGCTTCTGGGCATTCTCCTATTTGAGAAAAACATAAATACCTGCCAAGGTGCAACGGGAAGTTTTGGAAAAGTAATGACCACTCTGTTCCAATCAGTCTTATGCAAGGCTACTGTTTAATTCTCTCATTGGAAGCAGTTGCACGCAGAAGAGACAGCAAATTGCTGACACATGAAAGGCTGCTTCCCAGCACTGCTGCCCCATTCGGCGGGTCACATTTGCACAAAGGTAGTTCGGCCCCTGACTTTCTCTGTGCTGTGCCTCCTTCTCTATAAAGGAAACAGTACAGCATTGTAGTTAAGAGCAGTGATTTTAACCTTACACGAAACTGGGGCAGATCTTGCATTCTGTCCTTAAACTGTGTGTGTGTGGATGGGTGGGTGCTAAGTTGGTTCAGCCACGTCCAACTCTTTGCAATCCCATGCACTGTTGCCCGCCATGTTCCTCTGTGCATGTGATTCTCCAGGCAAGAATACTGGAGTGGGTGGCCATACCCTCCTCCAGGGGGTCTTCCCAACCCAGGGATTGAAGATGCATCTCTTATGTCTCCTGTGTTGGAAGGTGGGTTCTTTACCCCTAAGTGCCACCTAGGAAGCCCCTTTAAATTGTATGATACCAGCCACATTTCTTAAGTGTTTGGAGCTTCAGCTTCCTCATCTATTCACAGCTTAACGAAGTCATCTTACAAGTTAAATGACCAGCTCTATACACAGTTCCAGAAAAACATCTCTTTCTGCTTTATTGACTATGCCAAAGCCTTTGACTGTGTGGATCACAATAAACTGTGGAAAATTCTGAAAGAGATGGGAATACCAGACCACCTGACCTGCCTCTTGAGAAACCTGAATGCAGGTTAGGAGGCAACAATTAGAACTGGATATGGAACAACAGACTGGTTCCCCAAACAGGAAAAGGAGTACGTCAAGGCTGTATATTGTCACCCTGGGTATTTAAGTTATATGCAGAGTACATCATGAGAAACACTGGGCTGGAGGAAGCACAAGCTGGAATCAAGATTGGTGGGAGAAATATCAATAACCTCAGATATGCATATGACACCACCCTTATGGCAGAAAGTGAAGAAGAACTAAAGAGCCTCTTGATGAAAGTGAAAGAGGAGAGTGAAAAAGTTGGCTTAAAGCTCAACATTCAGAAAAGTAAGATCATGGCATCCAGTCCCATCACTTCATGGCAGATAGATGTGGAAACAGTGGAAACAGTGGCTGACTTTATTTTTCTGGGCTCCAAAATCACTGCAGATGGTGATTGCAGCCATGAAAAGAAAAGACGCTTACTCCTTGGAAGGAAAGTTATGACCAACCTAGACAGCATATTAAAAAGCAGAGAGATCACTTTGCCAACAAAGGTCCATCTCGTCAAGGCTATGGTTTTTCCAGTTGTCATATATGGATGTGAGAGTTGGATATAAAGAAGGCTCAGTGCCGAAGAATTGATGCTTTTGAACTGTGATGTTGGAGAAGACTCTTGAGAGTCCCTTGGACTGCAAGGAGATCCAACTAGTCCGTCCTAAAGGAAATCAGTCCTGGGTGTTCACTGGAAGGACTGGTGTTGAAGCTGAAGCTCCAATCCTTTGGCCACCTGATGCAAAGAGCTGACTCATTGGAAGAGACCCTGATGCTGGGAAAGATTGAGGGCAGAAGGAGAAGGGGACGGTGGAGAATGAGATGCCTGGATGGCATCACCGACTCGATGGACATGGGTTTGGGTGGACTCTGGGAGTTAGTGGTGGACAGGGAGGCCTGGTGTGCTGCTTTCCATGGGTCACAAAGAGTTGGACATGACTGAGCAACTGAAGAGAACTGAATATACAGATGGACATATTGTAAACCATTGCATGGCCTGACTATTTAGACTAATTTTTCATTTTCATCTGCAGAGTTGTTCTACAGTTGTCTCATGAGTGTTTTAAGTTCCACATCTGAATGTAAATCCCTATAGCTTCAAGTAGATGTTCAACATGGTCTGTGTCCTTAGATGGGGGAGTTGATGAAAGCAGGTAGGCAGGAAATTGTAGGTCTTGTGCTAGAATTGTTTCTCCTCAAAGTTGTGGTGGGTTATTTTGAGACACCCATATTCTCTTACCAGGTTGCTGCTACAATTACGGACAAGTATTTGGAAGAGTGGCTTTTGAGGTAGCAGTGCTGATCATAGTTATAGAATTTGGTAATTTGTTCCTTGAGGCCAAGTTGTCTACAGAGCCAGTTGGTTGAAACTAGAGCCCTGTTCTCATAAGATCCACACTCTGGTTAGTGATTGAACCACTGCTTTCTGAAAGCTGTTGCCTTTGTTTCAAGATGAACTGCATGAAAAAAGAGCCAGAAAAGTCGTTAGAGTTCCTGAGTTCAGGGAGGCCACAGAAGGGTTTTGACTGAGCTTTCGTCATTGTTCATGACTAGCTGCTGAGTTTTGAAGGCTTAGGATATTATGTGGTTTCTCAGGCTGACTAAAGTCGGGTGAATTATAATTTTAAAATAGCCAGAGGACAGGGTGACATTTTTTTTCTTTTTTGATATTTTATTTTCAGTTTTTCTATTTCTAGATGAGCTTCTTTAATCATATGGAAGGACTTGAATATATTCTTTTTTTATACACGCAGAATAAAGGGGTCCTAAACCAAGAATGGGAAAAATATTCTCACATCTTGTTGAATCTGACCAAAAAGCCCCCCCAATTACCAAGCCCCAAATGACCAATAAAAACAAGTATTTACTGAATTTACTCACTAAGATTAAAAGGGTGTTGGAGAAGACTGTTGAGAGTCCCTTGGACTGCAAGGAGATCCAACCAGTCCATCCTGAAGGAGATCAGTCCTGGGTGTTCATTGGAAGGACTGATGTTGAAGCTGAAACTCCAATACTTTGGCCACTGATGCAAAGAACTGACTCATTGGAAAAGACCCTGATGTTGGGAAAGATTGAGGACAGGAGGAGAAGAGGACGATAGAGGATGAGATGGTTGGATGGTATCTCTGACTTAATAGACATGAGTTTGGGTAAACCCCCAGAATTGGTGATGGACAGGGAGGCCTGGTGTGCTGTGGTTCATGGGCTGGCAAAGAGTCGGACACGACTGAGTGACTGAACTGAACTGAACTGACACAGTCTCAAGATATGCAGGGTGAGTTGGCAAGGTAAGGACCCAGGAGAACCAATGGTTTTGTTCCAATTTGAATCCAAAGACCTGACGGGTAGGAGAACACATGGTCTAGTTCCATTTGGAAGGCTGGCAGGTTCAAGACCCAGGATGAGCCAAAGATTCAGTTCACATCTAAAGACAGGGAAAATTCAACGTCCCAGTTTGGAAGCAGTCAAGCAGGAGAATTTTGACTCGCTTGGGAGAAGGTGAGCCTTTTCTTCCATTCAAACTTTTACCTAGTTTGTTGAGGCCTACTGATAGTAAGGGGAGCAATCTACTTCACTCAGTCTACCATTTAAATATTGATTCTGTCTAAAAATATTCTCAGAGAAACAGCAAGAATAACATTCGACCCAACGTCTGGATATCTCATGGCTCAGTCAGGTTAACATGTAAAATTAACCACCAGGCTAACCATTCCCCTTTTCTGCAAAGACACAATAAAGAACAGGTTTCCACTTTACTAAATGTTGATGATTGCTCACATCTCTCTTTCTTTTTTTTTGTTCCCCAGTGATTTTATTTTATTTTTAATTAATTAATTTATTTATTTTACTTTATACACATTTCTCTTTCTAAGATTAGAAATGAGGTAACTTGTTTAAAATTTTGAATCTGTCTGCTCTTTAAGAAAAATTTTGCAAGTGAGCTCTTGGTTTCCTTCCTCACGTGGCTCTCTGGCATTTCTAATATTTAATTCATAGAATGCATTACTTATTTCCAATTTTCAGAAGTCCTCATGGCAAAAACCATATTGAGTTTGTGCTAAATGAGATGATATGTGCTGGTTGAGCAGGGGCATTATGTACAGTGAAGAACTTCAAATCCAGTTAGTAATCAAAATGGCTGCAAGTGGAACTATTGGTAAATGTGATTAAGTAAAATCTAACAATATGGTTAAAATTTCATAAAAATAACAGGTGACTTACTAATGATATTAATACATAAGGTCTTTTTTTCATGTTACTAGTGCATTACATTGAAAAATGTTTGGAAAGACATAACTTTCATTAATTTGGATTTGAAACATTCCTATGTTATATTCTTTAGACATGTAAAGAGAAAAATTACTTGTTTACTTTTATCAAAAGCATGATCATTTCTTGGATAATGCATGCTTATATGTATAATATATAATAATTACATAATAAAAGCAAAATGATATTTACTTTCTTGGAGGAGGGAAGGAGAAGTTATGGGTTTGAGAAGTCCAACTTGGATAGGGTTCAGAGATGTTTCTTTATTTTTGTACTTCACAGCTTATATGTCACGTATATTTTTGTACTAAAATTATGTGGTATAAAATTTGTTTATTTTTAATTGGAGGAGAATTGCTTTACAGTGTTGCACTGTATTTCTGCCATGCAGCAACAGGCATCAGCCGTGGGTATGCATATGTCCTCTCCCTCATGCGCCTCCCTGCCACCCCCCACCCATCCCACCGCTCTCGATTGTCACAGCCCACCCTCGAGCTCCCTAAGTCACGTAGCAAGTCTCCCCTGGCTGGCGAGCTACAGCCCGTGGGGCCGCAGAGAGTCAGACACAGCTGAGCGATGAGTGACGGACACTCCGACGGACGTGTGTGTCCGAGTGCCCCTGTCTTAATGCGTCCCCCCTTCTCCCCATGCTGTGTCCACACGTCTGTTCTCTGTGTCTCTGTCTGTATTACTGCTCTACAAACGGGTTCACCAGTACCATAAAGTCATGCCCTTTTAAATAGCGTGACTGAGTTATAGCAAACTTCAGACACTTAGCACTTTGGTAGCTGTGACATATGCCTCCATCTGGTAAAATCACAACCACTCTAAAGAGAGTGGACACGTCGTCATCGCAGTAGTTTACTTCGGCTCCCTGTAATCGCTCCCTCTGCTTCTGTCTGCCCTCTGCATCTTCAGGCAACCCCTGATCTGCTTTCTGTCACTGTAGGTTAGGTTGCACATTTTCCAGACTGTTATATAAACAGACTCATACATGCAAACAAATATACTCCTTTTTTCTTTGATAAGGAAGTCTGACTTTCTTCATTAGGAATAATTGTTTTGAAAAACATAGTTTCCTTGGGATAAAGAATTATAGGCTGACATGTTTTGTTTTTTCTTTCAGGGTTTTTAAGATATTGCTTTCTTGTCTTTTTTGTATTGTTTTCAGTGTGAAATATGCCGCCATTCAAACATGATGTCAACAGAACTTGTGTGCCCCTGTATATAACATGTTCTTTTTTCTGTTTTTAATGCTTTTCTTTTATTAATAAAGTGAAAATGAGGGTTATTCAGTCGTGTCTGACTCTGTGACCCCATGGACTGTAGCCTGCCAGGCTCTTCGGTCCATGGAATTCTCCAGGCCAGAATACCAGAGTGGGTAGCTATTCCCCTTATCTTCGCAACCAAGGGATGGAACCCAGGTCTCCCGCATTGCAGGCAGGTTCTTTACCAGCTGAGCCACCAGGGAAGCCCAAGAATACTGGAGTGGGCAGCCTGTTCCTTCTCCAGGGGGTCTTCCTGATCCAAGAATTGAACTGGGGTCTCCTGCATTGCAGCCAGATTCTTTATCAGAGCATTTGATTTGATGTATTTTCATGTAGTTTTCCACATTTTTTTTGTGCTTTTAGCTTTTTGGATCTATGCATTTATAATTCCTTTGTTTTTCTTCTCTTCTCTTTTCTTGTAATTGGGATTCTAACTGCATGTATTTCAGATTGCTTGAAATTCCCCCACAGCTTATCAATTCTCTGCTTTTTTTTTTTAGTACATACTCACAGTTTTATTGTGGATAGTTTTGGTTGCAATGTGTTTGAGTTCACTAATCATTTTCTTTTGTAATGTGTTTTCTCCCATAACACATCCAGTATAGTTTTCCTCTCAGACATTGTCTTTTCATCTCTAGACATCTGATTTGTGCTCATTTTTTAAGGCTTTTTATGCCTCTACTTCACATATTCAGTCTTTCCTCTAGATTCTTATATTTACAGAATGCAACTAAAATAACTTAACATTCTTTTTCTACTAACTCTTCTGTGTCATTTCTGGGACAGTTTCTTTTTTATTTTTTTATTTATTTTTTTATTGCATCTGTATTTGTTACAACTTTTTAAAGCAGAATGTGACTTGAGCACTACATTTCCATTCACAAAACTTGCTCCAAGTTACTTTTCCAGCGGCTTTACAACATGCCTCAGCAGGCTTATAAGTTTGCTACTCTAAACAATATTTTTCTTTGGAAAACAAGCCCTATGTATGGACAGCGACTCCAATCAAGTTGGTTCAGCTTAACACACTAACTTCTAGAGGCCTGGCACATGCAGTCATAACTACAGTGGATGGAAGTTTTAAAAAGTATATCCCAGAAGATGAAAACTTGCTTTAACAAGTGTTTCTTTTAAACATCACAGTATATACTTCAGAATACTTCAGTGACAGAAAATTTTGGTCTACTAAAGAATCCGCTTAATAGCTAAACACTTCAGATCACAAGGTTAACACAGGTTACATACACACCTTACAACAAACATTAACTACTTCCATCTTAAAATAAGCCAACATGTAACTAGGAAAAAACAACTAGCCCTGCTTTAGTGCTGAAAGTATCACAGTATCACACTTAGTATAAAGGAATCTTATCCTCCCCTCATGTAGTTACCATGCCATATGATTTTTAAATGTTAACAAAAATAAAGAAATACTTGAAAACATATTAGAGGGAATGGAGACAGAGTGCTGAACACACAGCCAAGTGATGCTCAGGCAGCGCTTAGTCTACTTCTTCCATGCGGGACGTGTCATCATCTCCTTCCAGGGGAGGCATTTCCTCAGTGACCGCAGCACTGCTGTCATCAGCAGTAGGGTCATCCTCATCAATACCAAGACCAAGTTTGATCATCCTGTGGATCCTGTTGGCATGTGTCTGGGGATCCTCCAGACTGAAGCCAGAAGACAGAAGAGCTGTTTCGTACAGCAGGATGACCAGATCCTTCACGGACTTGTCATTCTTGTCAGCCTCTGCCTTTTGCCTCAAGGTCTCGATGATGGAACGGTCAGGGTTGACCTCCAGGTGCTTCTTGGCTGCCATGTGACCCATCATTGAGTTGTCTCTCAGGGCTTGAGCCTTCGTGATCCGTTCCATGTTTGCTGTCCAGCCGTATGTCCAGCCGTATGTGCTTGTAACAATGCAGCATATGGGGATGTCACCAACCGGTTAGACACAACCACCTTTTCAACTTTCTTCTCCAAAATGTCCTTCACGATTTTGCAAAGGTTTTCAAATTTTGTCTTTTTCTCTTCTTGTTTCTTTTTCTCCTCCTCATCTTCTGGAAGTTCCAGGCCCTCTTTGGTGACTGACACTAAGGTCTTCCCCTCAGACTCCTTCGCTGCTGCACACAGTACTCATCAATAGGCTCGATCATGTAGATCACTTCCAAGCTGTGCATCCGGAGACGCTCCACAGAGGCCGAGTTGGCTACCTGATCCTTTGTCTCACCTGTGATGTAATAGATGTGCTTCTGGGTTTCCTTCATTCTTGTGCATTAGTCCTTGAGAGAAACCATCTCATCACCAGAAGCAGAAGTATAGTATCTCAACAGCTCTGAAAGCTTCTTCCGATTTTGAGAATCTTCATGTATTCCAAGCTTAATATTTTTAGAGAACTGCTCATAAAACTTCTTGTAGTTCTCTTTATCTTCTGCCAGTTCAGTGAAGAGTTCCAAGCACTTTTTGACCAAATTCTTCCTGATAACTTTCAAAATTTTGCTTTGTTGCAACATCTCATGGGAAATGTTCAGAGGGAGATCCTCAGAGTCCACCACACCTCTAATGAAATTCAGGTATTCAGGGATCAGCTCCTCACAGCTATCCATGATGAAAACTCTGCAAACATATAACTTAATGTTGTTCTTCTTCTTTCTGTTTTCAAACAGATCAAAAGGAGCTCGTCTCGGGACAAAAAGAAGGGCTCTGAATTCCAACTGTCCTTCAACTGAAAAATGCTTGACCGCCAAGTGATCCTCCCAATCCTTGGTCAGGCTCTTGTAGAGCTCTCCGTATTCCTCGCTAGTGATGTCATCAGGGTTTCTGGTCCAGATAGGCTTTGTCTTGTTCAGCTCTTCTTGATTGATGTACTCCTTGATCTTCTTCTTCTTCTTCTTGTCCCCGTCCTTCTTCTCTTCCTCCTCCTCATCTGAGCCAACGTCTTCTATCTCAGGCTTGTCATCAGACTCCTTTTCTTCTTTCTCCTTCTCTTCCTCTTTGTCTTCCTTCTCTTCTGCCTCATCATCACTAACTTCTTTATCACGTTCCTTCTCCACAAAAAGAGTGATGGGATAGCCAATGAACTGAGAATGCTTCTTCACAATCTCCTTTATTCTCCGTTCCTCCAGGTACCCAGTCTGGTCTTCTTTCAGATGCAGAATAACCTTTGCTCCACGCCCCATAGGTTCTCCTGTATCAGTCCTCACTGTGAAGGATCCTCCTGCAGAAGACTCCCAGGCGTACTGCTCGTCATCATTATGTTTGGTGATAACGGTCACTTTCTCAGCCACCAAATAGGCTGAATAAAACCCGACACCCAACTGGCCAATCACGGAGATATCAGTGCCAGCCTGCAAAGCCTCCATGAGCGCTTTGGTCCCGGACTTGGCGATGGTGCCCAGGTTGTTAATCAAATCGGCCTTGGTCATCCCAATGCCGGTGTCCACGATGGTAAGGGTTCGATCTTGCTTGTTCGGTATGAGATTAACGTGCAGGTCTTTCCCAGAGTCTAACTTACTGGGATCGGTCAAACTCTCATACCTGATCTTGTCCAGAGTGTCGGACGAGTTCGAAATCAGCTCCCTCAGGAAAATCTCCTTATTTGAGTAGAAAGTGTTGATGATCAGTGACATCAGCTGGGCAATTTCCGCCTGAAGGCGAACGTCTCCACCTCCTCCTCCTCCATCGGCTGATCCAGAGCCTGGGTCTCCTCGGGCATCTTGGCTGAAGAACTAGCATGGGCTCCGCAATGACGCAGCACCGGGATGCAGAGGCAACTCAGTTTCTTTTTTATTGCTGCATAATTGCTATAAAATATTTTGTTAGGTGTACAATACAGTGAGTCACAATTTTTAAAGGTTATATTTGTTTATATTTTTATAAACTATTGGCTATATTTCCTGTTTTGTATGGTGCATCCTTGTAGCTTATTTTATACCTAATAGCTTCTACCTTTTAATCCTCTACCTCCTATTCTGCCCTCCCCCCCTTTCCTTTCCCCACTGGTAACAACTAGCTTATTCTCTATATCTGTGAGATTGCTTCTTTTTTTATTATATTTAATAATTTTTGTATTTTTTAGATCCCACATATAAGTGATATCATACAGTATTTTTCTTTCTCTGACTTACTTCACTTAGTATATTTCCCTCCAAGTCCATCCACGTTGCTGCAAATGGCAATATTTTGTTCTTTTTTTATGGCTAAGTAGTATTCCACTGTGTGCTGCGAGTGTGTGTATTTTATTTTTGATATATATCCAGGGTGGAGTCGCTGGGTCATATGGTAGTTCTAGTTTTAGTTTTTGAGAAACCTCCGCACTGTTTTCCACAGTGACTTTACCAGTTTACCTTCCTACCAATGGTGTTCAAGAGTTGGGGCGATTTCAGTCGATTGAGTCCTCTCCTCATCATGGACCTTTTTTTTTCTTCTTTGCATGCCTGGTAATTTTTTGCTAGATGCCAGACATTTAAATTTTTACCTTTTTTGGTACTAGATATATTTATATTCTTTTACATACTCTTGAGCTTTGTTCTGGGACTTGGTTAAGTTTCCTGAAAATGGTTTGGTCCGTTTTGGTCTCACCTTTAAGGTCTATTTGGTGGGGCCAGAGAAAATTTTAGTCTGTGGCTAATTTTTTCCAGTGGTGGTGGCTTACTCCCTCAGCTGTGTCCAACCCTTGTGACCCCGTGGACTGTAGCCCGCCAGGCTCCTCTGGCCGTGGGATTTTCCAGGCAGGAATACTGGAGTGGGTTGCCATTTCCTTCTCCAAGGGGTGTACCCGACCCAGGGATCAAACCTGGGTCTCCCACACTTCAGGTGGTCTCCTGCATTGCATATTCTTTACTGACAGATTCTTCTTTCCAGTACTAAGGCCAGATTGCTCTGACTGCTCTATTCAATGCCATGTGAATTATGAGCTTTTGGTCTGTAGCTGATGTGAACTGCTATCTTCCTGGCTTTGTATGGAAAAAAGCTAGAACTAGAGTGAGGTGAGCAAATTATTGAGTGCATTAAAAAAATTCACATGTCTTATTAACTGAAGAACATTTAAAATTTGAATTAAACTTTTGAAGTAATAATAAATTCAGGTGTAAGAAACAATACAAAGAAAGCCCACATGCCCTTTATTGAACCTGATAGTACTGGGTTAGTAAAAATTTCCTTCGAGTTTTTCCATAACACCTTGTGGAAAGATTTGGCCAGCCCAATAATAGTTTATGAACAATAGGACAAAATGACAACCAGCGTATTGACATTGATGCAGTTAAGATACAGGACGTTTGTATTGCCACAAGTTTTCTCCTGTCGTCCAGGACCTTTTTGTTTGTTTGTTTGTTTGTTTTTATCTTTTTTTTTTAATTTTTATTTTTTTATTAGTTGGAGGCTAATCACTTTACAATATTGTAGTGGTTTTGTCATACATTGAAATGAATCAGCCATGGATTTACATGTGTTCCCCATCCCGATCCCCCCTCCCACCTCCCCCTCGTCCAGGACCTTTTTTGAGTGTTGGCTCTGGGCAGTGCGCTGCTCAAGGGTGGAACATCTAAGGCGGTACTCTCTCTGAGACTCATCCAAGTACGGGGTCTGCACCTGAGCCTGAGCGCCTGCTAAAATGTTGTGTCTTAGACACCATGTTTCCTTTACATAGTCCTAGTTTTGGTTTGATGAGTGGTCATTCAAATGCAAGCATCAGCAAATTTTTTAAGGATGTAGATAGTAAATATTTTAGGCTTGGTGAGACATACAGATTCTCTTGTATCCACTCAAGTCTGCTAGTTTAGCATGAAATAGTCATTACAGCATGTGAATGATATGGATGACTCCAATAGAATTTTATTTACAAAAACAGGTGGCTGACCCGCTGGCTGCAGTTTGCTGATTCCTCCTCTGATCCCTTGGGTGCCCTTTCGTTGGGTAGTTTCTTCACATGCATGTGCTAATTAGCACATAACTCAGTAATTGAGAGACTATGTAGATTTTCAGAGGTTTTCTTTGTTCAACTCTCTTTGCTCCTCCAGTTTCTCTTGCAAACTCTAGTTACCTTGGCGTCCTTTCCTCCCAGCCTCATCTCTCCTAGCCCGGGGGACCACCTGGTTCTGAGTTCTGTTTGTCTCATGGCCTCTGCATTGACCGATACCCAGGGTCTTAGTGGGTATCATTTCACATTTTATGTACAATTTTAAATTTATTTCTGGTGAGAGAATACACTCAGTCCTCATTATTTCCTCTTGGCCAAGTGTGGAAATCTCTAGTATTGTGTTTTGAAATTAGATTGTGCTATCATCTCCTGTTATAAATAGAAATGAGATAGATATTTGTATAGAAATCGACAGGGCATCCCTGCCTTGTGGCTCAGCAGTAAAGAATCTGCCTGCCCAGAAGGAGACACAGGTTTGATCCCCAGTTTAGAAAGATCCCCTGGAGAAGGAAATGGCAATGCAATTCAGTGTTCTTGCCTGGAGAATCCCATGGATGGAGGAGCCTGGTGGGGCACAGTCCATGGGGTCACAAAGAGTCAGGCATGACTGAGCAATTAAGCAAGAAAAAATAACAACAGAAGTAGAACTTAGTGTATTCAGAATTCATTATTTAACTTAACTTTATGGACTTATCAAGTTATCATAGATTTCCAGAGTTTTGATTTTCTCATTTGTATCAGGAGGATAATAATAGCAGTCTCACAAATTTGTTAGAAAGTTTAAATGAAGAAGAGATGAGAAAACACCTATGTATGTCTTACTTGTAGTAGGCATAAAAATGTTTAAATCACTTTCCCAAGTTTGATGCATTAAAACTGGAGTACAGTTTATTAAGACTATGTTCTGAGGTTGGAAGGATGCTGAGGGATGTAAATACCCAGAAATTATATTGCTGCTCTTTTAACTGTACTGCCCATGTTTGGGAATTGAATAGTGGTAGGAAACAGCTTGTATTTCACTTTTCTCCCTATGTCCCATAAAAAGGAGTTTAATTAAAGTAGTATCACATTTGCCATTATGGATCTTCTTTAGTAAAATGTCCCTTTATGTTTCTTCCCCAGTTTTTAATTGAATTAAAACGATTTTTTTGGCTGCACTGCACAACATGCGGGATCCTAGTTCCCCAACCAGAGACTGAATCTGACTCCTGCAGTGGAGGCATAGGGTCTTAACCACTGGACCACAGGAAAGTCCCTTAATTGAGTTTTTTTTTTAACTGGTGAGTTTTGAGAATTCTTTGTATACTCCAAGCCTAAGTCCTTTGTCACATATTTTCTCCTATTATACAGCTTGTCTTTTCATCCTTTTAACAGACTCTCTCACAGAGCAAACTTTCCTTTTGAACTTTGAAGTCCAGTTTATTAAGTTTTTCTTTTGTGGATCAGAGTTTTAATATTATTTCTGAGAACTCTTTACCAAACCTTCGATCCTCAAGGTCTTCTCCTATGTTATCTACTTTTTATAGTTTTATGTTTTACATTTAAAGCTGTGATCTTTCAGATTTTATATAAGGTTTAAGGTCTGCATTAAGGTTCATTCTTTTACTTATGGATGTCCATTTACTCCAGGACCATTTATGAAAGGTGTCATACATATTCAATTAAATTTCTTTTGTACCTTTGTAGCAAATTAATCAGCCATACTTGTGTTGGTCTATTTCTGGGTTCTCTATGACATTCCATTGATGTACATGTCTATCTATCTGTTAGTACCACACAGTCTTGATTGCTTTAGCTAGGCTATAAAATAAACTCTGAAATCAGGTAGAATTCTTCTTCCCATTCTATTTTTTTTAATCATTTTATATATCCTGGTCCCGTCACCATTCGACATCTTTTAGAATAGTCTTGTCTACTAGACATTTCAAAAAGTTTTACTGGGATTTTGATAGTGACTATGATAAAGCTTAATCATTCTGGTCGTCTCTATATGTTGCCTTCCAATCTATGATTTTTGGTGTCTGTATGTTCATTGCTAATATATAAAAATACAACTGATCTTTGTATGTTGACCTTATATTATCCTGTGATCTTGCTGAACTCCCTAAATGGCTTAATAAATTTATTTGAATTTCCTTTATAGATGGTCACGTCATCTGCCAACAGGGACAGTTTTACTTCTTGCTTTCTGATCTGTGCTTGCAAGTGCAGGAGGAGATGCAGCAGATGTGGGTTCGGTCCCTTTCTTCTCCAGATGCCTTTTCCTGCTGTTACTTGCCATACTGCACTGGCTAAAACTTTCAGAACTACGGTGAGTCGAGTGATGAGAGCAGACGTCCTTGTCTTGTGATCTTAGCGAGGCTTTTAGTCTTTCACCTTAAATATGATGCCGCCTTTGTTATTCAGTTGCTACATTGCATCTGACTCTTTTATGACCCCGTGAACTATGGCCTGGTAGCCTCCTCCCTCCATGGGATTCTCCAGGCAAGAATATTGGAGTGGGTTGCCGTTTGCTTCTCCAGGGGATCTTCCCACCCGGGGTGGGGATCGAACCCATGTCTCCTGCATTGGCATGGAGATGTTTACCACCGAGCCACCAGGGAAGCCCAAATATGATGTCATCTGGAGGCTTCTTAGAGAGAATTTTCATCAAGATGAGAAAGTTCCTCTCTATGTCTAGTTTGAGAATTTGTAGTTTAAATGGGTAGTGGGTGTGTCCAGCTGCTTTTTCTGCATCAGATAATAGTGGTTATGTAATTTTTCTTAGCCTATTAATACGGTGTATTACATTGATTCATTTTTTAAATATTGAACTATTCTAGCCTCCTTAGAGTAAACATTCCATACGGTCATGGTACATACTTTTAAAAATTTATTGCTGAAGTCTGTGTCAGGTGGGGTTAAAAGTCCAGATTCCTCACTTGAATTCCATGGACCCTGGTGGTAGAGGGTGCTCTTTGCTGCTTCTGGGGGAGGGTGGGAGTCTCCATTAACAGCTGATTATCACTATTACTCTCCACTAATGCAGTCACCAGTAGCGGTCTTGCTGGGAGTGGCATGGTTGTTCACCATTCCCCGCATGGCCTCTCTGACACTGTTGTGCAATGGTGCCGGGTTACTACTGAGTGTTGGGAAAAGGCCTGATTCTCCACTAGGCCTCGTCTGATGTCGGCTCATCAGGCAGCCACAGAGGCGTCGATACCTCTGGGTGGGTGTGGGAGACCAGCTTTCCCACGTGGTCTCCACTGATTCCACAGGGAAGGACCCTGACCACTCACAGGGGCAGGAGTCCCTTATCCCTTCTCAGCTTTCACTGGAACCTCCCTGGTAGAAGAATTGGGGAGGCTACAATTCGAGTTTCCTCACTTGGCTTTTGACGGCAGAGCTATGGATGGGGTCAATCATTTTTTTTTTTTTTAATGTTTCACTGGAGTAAAATCATTATTGTGTAATTGTGTAATTCAAAAACTTATTTTGGTAGTTTACCCCTTCTCTGAGTCTTTGGCTGGATTAGGGAGGCGTTTTCTTGGGGAAATTGTTTGTGCCTGTTGTTGTTTCTAGGCTGCCTGTGATTTCAGCACCCAGTCTGGGATACGTGAGGAGAGGGAAAAAACACAGGGAACTCATTGCTCAGAAGTACCCGTGCCTCTAGTTGCTGAAATATTTCTTTGGTTCTAATGTGCAAATTGGCTTGCTTCTGTGCTTTTTTTCCCCTCAGGCTTAAGTTTTAACATTCTCAGGTTTTCTAGGTCAGTTGTCATTTTTCCATCTGCTTCCAATTTTTCATATTTTTCTGTTTAGCATCTCCTGATTATTCTGTCCTTGTGGATTTATTTATAAAATGTATTTTATTTTATTAGATTTCCATGAACACTATGCTTTTTTAAGGATCTATTATAAATTGCAATTTTGTGCAAGTCTTTTATTAAAAATATTTTAGATCCATTATCTCTATGCCAGTGGCTCCATAGCATTGTGTCAGTAAAGGTTCATTAGAAGTTAGAAACCATACAAGGTACTTTAAGAGAGGGAATTCAACATAAAGAAGTGTTGGCTAGATATTTAGAACTGAGAAAAACAAAAAGAGAAACATAATCATGTCATGGGAATAGCACTTGTAAGAAGTAGCTACCATTTGTAGATTTGGAAGAATAAAGGAAAGGAGATAGAATGATTAAAACTTGGATGCTTACAGAAGGGGCTCTGTGAAGCTTCAATCTGGGCCTCGCAATTGGAGGTGCTTGTCAGATGGCCTTGATGTCTCTAAACTCAGAGATGTCAAGGTGAGGTTGGGACTCAGGCCACAGAGGAGAATTATGGCTGGCTCTTCCTAAATTCATTGAGGGCACATAATAAGGCATATTGTACACGTGTGGTAACACTGCAAAGTAGATTCAGTTGAGGCCATGAAACAAATCACGGTTGCTTGGCTGAGGAAGCAAGCCTTGGGCGATGCTGAGAGAAACAAGATGCACACAAGAAGCCAAAAATGAGCAGATGAGAAAAGGGAGGCCCCTTGTTTATCCTCTATCTTTGAGGTCTTCCTCTAATATCCCCTATTTGTAGAACTTTCCGGAAGTATGATTTGTAGAGTTTCCACTCTGCCCTAGAATGAGATAGCAAAGTATAGTAATTGGATTTGAACTTAGCTTAAAAGTGAATGGAATTATCTTTATTTTTATCTTAAAGTATTCCTGAATTGTTCACATAATTGCTTATGTTTTCTAATTTGTTTTACTTAAAGATAGTCTCTTATTTGTTTTTCACAGTACATTTATGATACAGAAGAGGTAAAGCTTTTCTTATTTCACCTATATGAAGTTAGAGCCACAGAGAAATTCTTTTTAAACTTTTAATTTTATTTTGAAGTATAGTCAGTTAACAACGTTGTGCTGGTTGCACGCAGACAGCAAAGGAACTCAGCCATGCATACACACGTATCCATTCTCCCCCAGGCCCCTCTCATCCAGGCTGCCACATAATATTGAACAGACTTTCATGTTCTTTTCCACAGGACCTCGTTGGTTATCCATTTTGAATATAGCAGTGAGAGCCACAGTAAAATTAAGTGATGTCCAAACCCACATAGCTGAAACCAAAAATCAGGTCCTCCGGATTCTATACCAGTGAATTCAGTATATGTTTGGTAATTTTATCTAGTCTAATGGCTTAAATACCTTCTCTCTTGTTAATATGTTCTCTCATATGTATATTTTCACCCCAGACTTTGTATTCTTTCAAATGTGTGTTTTCACTCTAGACTTCTCCCTAATTCCAGCTCTCATCTTAGTATGTCTATAAAGGGTTCAAAGCTTTTCTTCTTGAAACTCATTCTTCTGGCAATCTTGCCAACTTCAATCAATGACAGTTTTACTCTTCCAGTTCTCAGACTAAAGACTCTGGAGCAGTCTTTGACTCTTCTATTTATCTCTCATCTTCTAGTCAACCTAATAGCAGATTTTGAAAAAATATAATCAGGTTCCAATATTTTCTCACAATCTCTACTTCTAACCCTCCCATCTAAGCCATCACCATCTCTTGCTGGATAATTTCAATAGCCTCCTATTAGGATTCCCAGTTTCCTCTATAGTTCCTTTTTTGTCTGTTTTTAAGGAATGAAGTTAGGCAGCAAGTGTAATCTTATTAAATTTTAAGTCTGAACGTTTTGCTGTGTGGCTCAAAATCTTCCAGCATCTTTTCATTTTACTCCGAGTAAAAGTCAAAGTCATTTTGGGACCCCACCAAGTCCTAGGTAATCCAGCTCACCTGGAGTTAGCTGCCATGGATAACTGCACCACTCCAGAGGGTGTCACCATAGAGAACAGGTTGTGTTGTAACTTAAGCCCACCATCTCCTCCTTTCATCTCGCTGGACTTTCCTTTTTATTGCTTCTCTTTTCATTTATTCCGTCTGGTCCTCTTGGCATACTTGCTAGCACTCAAACTTGCCAAATACTCTTCACAGCCATTGCCCTGTAGTTCTCTGGCTTCCTTTTCAGAGGGATGCACGGCTTCTTCCATGCATTCAACAGGTTTTGATGTAAAAGTGTTGTCTCCGTAAATTCTTACTCTGCCCTTTTAAATATGCAACAAGAGTCCTGCTTCTTGCAGACCCTCACCTCTTTCCTGCTTCACATTTTCATAGCACTTCACCCTATGTGTGCGTGCTCAGTTGCTTTAGACATGTCCGACTCTGCAACCCCAGAGACTATAGCCTGCCAGGCTCCTCTGTCCATGGGATTTTCCAGGCAAGGATACTGAGTGGGTAGCCATTCCCTTCTCCAGAGGAACTTTCTGACCCAGGGACTGAACCCATGTATCTTGCATTGTAGGCGGATTCTCTACCCACTTTGCCACCTGGGAAGCGCACTTAACCCTATGCATGTAACATAGCACTGCAGGCAGATTCTCTACCAACTGTGCTATCGGAGAAGCCTATAACGTAACAACAATATATGTTAAATGTTTCTTATTTATTTTCTGTTCACATTCAAGCTAAACTATAATGACTTGGAAGAAGGATTTTTGTCTAGTTTATAAGTGGTGTGCTCCAATACCTAGGGCTGAGCATAACACATATTTCACTATGGATGTAGTAATCTTATATCACTATCTCCATAACTGTAAAAATTTGATCTGCTTAATATAAATGAAAAAATATATATAACTTTAAGTTCTAAAAACAATGAGACTCTGTACCAAGTTGCTAATTTAATCTGCTAAGGCATGGTCTTTATAAGACGGAAGTTAAATTGCATAGAATATTTGTGATAGTAAATCTGTCTCGTATTGCCAAGTTTGAGTAATATCTAAAAATCTTATGGACAATTACCTTATTCATACCATCACAATTTGGAACTTCCATGGTTA
This sequence comes from Hydropotes inermis, assembly GCA_020226075.1. Classification (NCBI taxonomy): domain Eukaryota; kingdom Metazoa; phylum Chordata; class Mammalia; order Artiodactyla; family Cervidae; genus Hydropotes; species Hydropotes inermis. The sequence goes on along the minus strand of CM035295.1, from coordinate 2,675,443 downwards.
TTTAGTCAATGTGAGTCCAATAAAAAAGAAAAAAATATTGTCCTATGCTATCTGGGAGACTAGTTTTTCCACCTTTTAAAGAAAGTGTACCTGCATGCAATTTTAGGATTCATTAATAAAAACAAATAAATTAAGAAAGAAAAATGTTTTGAGCCAAAATATGTATGTCACTGGAAAATTTAGCATATTGATAAAGCCATGGTTTGATGGCTTCCCTGATAGCTCACTTGGTAAAGAATCCACCTGCAATGTGGGAGACCCAGTTTGATTGCTGGGTTGGGAAGATCCCCTGGAGAAAGGATAGGCTACCAACTCCAGTGTTCTGGCTTGGAGAATTCCATGAACTGTCCACGGGGTCACAAAGAATTGGACACAACTGAGGGACTTTCACTTTCACTTTGGGCTTCCCTCATAGCTCAGTTGGTTAAGAATCCACCTGGAATGCAGGAGAACCCGATTTGATTCCTGAGTCGGGAAGATCCTCTGGAGAAGGGAAAGGCTACCCACTCTGGTATTCTTGGGCTTCCCTTGTGGCTCAGCTAGTAAAGAATCTGCCTGCAATGCGGGAGGCCTGGGTTTGATCCCTGGGTTGGGAAGATCCCCTGGAGAAGGGAAAGGCTACCCACTCCAGTGTTCTGGCCTAGACAGTTCTGTGGACTGTATAGTCAGTCCATGGGTCACCAAAAGTCACACGACTGAGCGACTTTCACTTCACTATAGTAGAATGAAGTAAAAAGTTGTGCTGCTCACTTTGGCAAAGACACACATTTAAAAGGGACAGTAAAATGCAATGCAAACTTCAAGGTGAACTTTGGAATTACAGGATGTTGCCATGATTGATGTGCCAAGCTTGTTAGTATTCCCAGCCTGGTTGCTTTGTAAACAATGTTCCCTCTTGTCCTCTGATTCTGGCATTATTAATTGAAGATGTGTGGGCTGTCTGTCTTGAATAGATTATACGAAATAAAGGAAACCATGACCTGTAGAATGCATTTTCTGTTGATAATATCAAGCAAATGAAACAGTCCAAAGAGGAAAATATTTAAAATTCCATCTTTCGTGGGACAGAAATAGGGAAAATACGATAAGCTCTAGAATGTATTCAGGACATCACAAATAAGGCATCATAAAGCACCCAGCATGCTGAGGTGTGGCACTATTATAGGCCTTGTACTAGCAATTTATGTCAAGCCAAAAATTAACACTGGAAAATAAATTTCTCTGGACACTATCTTTGTAACTCGACTCATTATATCGCTTGCATTTCTTAAAACTACTACTGGTTTGATAAGGTTAATTTAATTAGAAAGTAATCTGCCAGAAATAAATGTCTAATAACTGAGAAATGAGATTATTAATGCTTTGGGGAAGATAGGAAATGTGTAAAATGACTGCTGAGAGGGTCAGTTGGCCTCAGCAAATGTTCTTTTTTACTGTGTTTTTTCCAGACATGGGTGGTAACGAGTGTGCTAACCATGTCAGTTTTCACTGACCTAACTTAAATTTCACATGTAAGAGCTTTGTTTTGTTAAGATGGAGATGCTGCTGCATTTCAGAAAACCAGGGGTTTCCTCTGATGGTAGAAAAGGCAGAGTTAGCTTGTTTTTCTCAAGTTTACAGGAAGCTTTAGAAAAGCATTTGGCAGGGCCAAATGAGAGGGGAAAAAAAAAATCCTCCTTTGAATATAGATGCTTTTCTTTATTCAGTTTTGTGGTGAGTGATATACTTGCTGTACATGATTGCCTTTCATAAATGTGTTAGCATTAGGTGCTGATGAAGTAATCAGTAGAAATTCTGTATCTCAGCATCCCTTTTAAAATTTGTTTTCAATTTAATAGCAGGTGAAATTCCTTTTTTTCCTCAAAGTTTCAGTTCAGCTTTATTCAATTTTTTCAGTAATAGCTTAATTCCCATAATATAAAAAGGAGTCTTTTTCTGTTAATTGATTTTGTATTTCACCTTGTGGATTGGAAAGTACATATAGTTCGAAGTCCTCCTTGGGCCACAAAGCTGTGCATATGACAATTTACAAGGATCTAGGAGTCAGACTGGGTGAAGATTATAACTGGGAAGCCAGCTGGGGGATGGTGGCGAGGTGGGGCTTGGGATTGAGGATGTGGATAAAGTTAATTGCCCACGAAAGGTGGCAGGGGGCAGGGGAAATCTGAAAAACAGGATGAATGCACCCATTGTCCACAGTGTCATGGCAACAGGCATGAATCCAGGGTAGGAGTCAAGAAATCAAAGTGAGTCAAATCCAAGGGGCCATCCCAAACCAGCACAGAGCAAGGGTGTGGACATGGGGATTGATGAGGGGCATGGGCTGTAAATCTGGCTGGTGGCTCTGCTCTCTGGACATACATTTTTGTACCTGGAGTGTTAGAAAGATCCCATATCTTGCCCCATCACCCCCGCCTTTCTTTCTTTCTTTTTTTGTTGAGGAAGGTTACTTTATACTGCTGTAAGTTTCTGCTGTACAACAAAGTGGATCGGCCATATGGACACATGGATCCCATCTTTTTTGGATTTCCTTCCCATTTAGGATACTAGAAGCCACCAGTAAAGTTTCCTGTGCTATATGGGAGGTTCTCATTAGTCATCAGTTTTATAAACAGTAATGTATATATGTCAGTTCCAACCTTGCAGGTCATCCCACCCTCTCCCCTCCCCCTTGGTATCCATTCATTTCTTCTCTATGTCTGTGCTCTGTTATTGCTTTGCAAATAAGGTCATCTATACCTTTTTTCTAGATTCCACATATATGTGTTAGTAATTTTTACACTTTGTTAGTTACTCAATTCATTTCAGTTTCTAGGTGGTGTCCATCTTTGTGACCCCATGGACTGTAGCATGCCAGGCTTCCCCATCCACCACCAATTCCCAGAGCTTACTCAAATTCATGTCCATCAAGTCAGTGATGCCATCCAGCCATCTCATCCTCTGTTGTCCCCTTCTCCTCCAGCCTTCAGTCTCTCCCAGCATCAGGGTCATTTCCAGTGAGTCAGTTCTTCACATCAGGTGGCCAAAGTGTTGGAGTTTCAGCTTCAGCATCAGTCCTTCCAATGAATATTCAGAACTGATTTGCTTTAGGATGGACTGGTTGGATCTCCTTTCAGTCCAAGGGACTCTCAAGAGTCTTCTCCAACACCACAGTTCAAAAGCATCAATTCTTCAGCGCTCAGCTTTCTTTATAGTCCAACTCTCACATCCATACATGACTACTGGAAAACCATAGCTTTGACCAGAGGGACCTTTGTTGGCAAAGTAATGCCTTTGCTTTTTAATATGCTGTCGAGGTAGGTCATAGCTTTTCTTCAAAGGAGCAATCGTCTTTTAATTTCATGCTGCCATCACCATCTGCAGTGATTTTTCAGCCCAAGAAAATAAAGTCTCTCAGTGTTTCCATTGTTTCCCCATCTATTTGCCATGAAGTGATGGGACCAGATCTTAATTTTCTGAACGTTGAGTTTTAAGCCAGCTTTTCCACTCTCCTTTTTTCACTTTCATTGAGAGACTCTTCAGTTCTTCTTCACTTTCTGCATAAGAGTGGTGTCATTTGCATATCAGAGGTTATTGATATTTCTTCCAGAAATCTTGATTCCAGCTTATGCTTCATCCAGGCTGGCATTTTGCATGATGTACTCTGCATATAAGTTAAATAAGCAGGGTGACAATATACAGTCTTGACGTACTCCTTTCCTGATTTGGAAGCAGTCTGTGGGTTCCATGTCCAGTTCTAACTGTTGCTTCCTGACCTGTGTGCAGATTTCTCAGGAAGCAGGTCAGGTGGTCTGGTATTCCCATCTCTTTCAGAATTTTCCACAATTTGTTGTGATCCACACGGTCAAAGGCTTTGGCATAGTCAATAAAGCAGAAATATATGTTTTTCTGGAACCCTCTTTGTTTTTTTGATGATCCAGTGAATCTTGGCAATTTAATCTCTGGTTCCTCTGCCTTTTCTAAAACAAGCTTGAACATCTGGAAGTTCATGGTTCACGTATTGCTGAAGCCTGGCTTGGAGAATTTTGAGCATTGCTTTACAGCGTGTGAGATGAGTGCAACTGTGTGGTAGTTTGAGCATTCTTTGGCATTGCCTTTCTTTGGGATTGGAATGAAAACTTTTTCCAGTCCTGTAGCCACTGCTGAGTTTTCCACATTTTCTGGCATATTGAGTGTAGCACTTTCACATCATCATCTTTTAGGATTTGCAATAGTTCAACTGGAATTCCATCACCTCCACTAGCTTTTTTTGTAGTGATGCTTCCTAAGGCCTACTTGATTTCCTATTCCAGGATGTCTGGCTCTAGGTGAGTGATCACACCATCATGATTATCTGGGTCATGAAGATCTTTTTTGTACAGTTCTTCTGTGTATTCTTGCCACCTCTTCTTAATATCTTCTGCTTCTGTTAGGTCCCTACTATTTCTGTCCTTTATTGTGCTCATCTTTGCATGAAATGTTCCCTTGGTATCTCTAATTTTCTTGAAGAGATCTCTAGTCTTTCCCATTCTGTTGTTTTCCTCTATTTCTTTGCATTGATCACTGAGGAAGGCTTTCTTATTTCTCCTTGCTATTCTTTGGAACTCTGCGTTCAAATAGGAATATCTTTCCTTTACTCCTTTGCCTTTAGCTTCTCTTCTTTCCTCAGCTATTTGTAAGGCCTCCTCAGACAACCATTTTGCCTTTTTTGCATTTCTTTTTTTTGGGGGTGGTCTTGATCCCTGCCTCCTGTACAGTGTCATGGGCCTCCATCCATAGTTCTTCAGGCACTCTGTCTATCACTAATTTTTGTTTAATTTTGATTTTTAAGAAACATTGCAATTAAATATTTATTGATCTTGATTATTGTGTTTTTTTGTCCTTTTAACTTTTGCATTCTTGTCCAGGCCCTCATTTGTCTTACTCCCCTCACTGTGATAACTTGGGAAGCACATACATATATAATTTTATTTAGGGAAAATGAATATACTTTTTGACTTTGCATTTCTCAATCATAATATGGCCTTTATTCATGATTTTTTTTATGTCCTGTAATAAATATTATTCTATTTCTTCCATAAAGGTCTTACACATTTAAAAAAATTCCTAGAACTTAATGATTTTTTTGCTCTTTTAAGTGTGTTTTTGTTATGTTTAAAAATGTTTATTATCTTTACATGTTTGTTATGTTTAAAAATTTTATTTTTTATGATTCTGAAAAATTTAATAGCTCATGACAATTTTTTTTCTATGAGTGCTTAGGTGACATTGGTTTGAACACAGGTTTGCAGCTCATTTTTGTATCTATACCTTTTTTCATTTAATAAATATATCTCAATGCCTTCTATGCAGCAGACATTGTTCTAATTACTTTGATATAGTAGTAAACAAAACGAGTGAGGGAAGCCCAAAAATAATCAAAGTCAATAAAAAGCAAAGATCGAGCATCAAAAGGGTCATGGAAAAAACAAAAATAGTGAATTGAGAGAAAATGATATGGGGTGGGGCTGAGATTGGGTTGAGATTGGGCTGAGTTACCTGTAACTTGGGGCTCCCCTGGTGGCTCAGAAGGTAAAGAATACTCCTGCAATGGGGGAGACCTGGTTTCAATTCCTGGGTTGGGAAGATCCCCTGGAGAAGGGAATGGCAATCCCCTCTAGTGTTCTGGCCTGGAGAGTCCCCATGGGCAGAGGAGCCTGGCGGGCTTACAGTCCGTGGTGTTGCAAAGGGTTGGACACGACGGAGCCCCTTGGTGCACAGAACATTTAATTTGAGACCTGACTATCAAAAGGAGGCACGTATCTGGAGGTCTCAGAACCATAAGAGAGCTCCAGGGGATAACTGAATAACGTCAGAAGTGTATTTAGGCATCTTTGCCCTTTAATTCGTTAGGTTTACCCCATTCTCTAGAACTTGAAGCTCCTTTCTTATTGTGTTTCCTTCATTTTACCTTCTTAGTCACTAAAGCAAAAATACTTATTGAAACTACATTCTCACTTTCAGCACTAAAACATCTTTGAAAATTAAATTTTTTATATTCTAGCAGTGAAGTTAAAAATTGAAATTTTAGAAGTATCATTATAATAGCACCAAAAAGTGAACCTTTAGGTATGGATTTTACAAAATGTATTTAAGATCTGTATGCTGAGAACAAAAAGATACTAATAAAGAAATCAAGGAGTGCTGCTATGTCATACTTTTAGACTAGGAGAACTGATTTTGTTTGTACCTTAATTGATCTATCAGTTCAGTCGCTCAGTCATGTCTGACTCTTACGACCCCATGAACCACAGCACACCAGGCCTCCCTGTCTATCACGAACTCCCAGAGTCCACTCAAACCCATGTCCATTGAGTCAGTGATGCCGTCCAACCATTTTATCCTCTGCCATCCCCTTCTTCTCCTTCCTTCAATCTTTCCCAGCATCAGGGTCTTTTCAAATGAGTCAGCTCTTCACATCAGGTGGCCAAAGTATTTGAGTTTCAGCTTCAACATCAGTCCTTCCAATGAACACCCAGGACTGATCTCCTTTAGGACGGACTGGTTGGATCTCCTTGCAGTCCAAGGGACTCTCAAGAGTCTTCTCCAACACCACAGTTCAAAAGCATCAATTCTTCGGCAATCAGCTTTCTTCATAGTCCAACTCTCACATCCATACATGACCACTGGAAAAACCATAGCCTTGACAAGACGGACCTTTGTTGTCAAAGTAATGTCTCTGCTTTTTAATATGCTGTCTAGGTTGGTCATAACTTTCCTTCCAAGGAGTAAGCGTCTTTTAATTTCATGGCTTCAATCTCCATCTGCAGTGATTTTGGAGCCCCCCAAAAATAAAGTCTGACATCGTTTCCACTGTTTCCCCATCTATTTGCCATGAAGTGATGGGACCAGATGCCATTATCTTAGTTTTCTGAATGTTGAGCTTTAAGCCAACTTTTTCATGCTCCTCTTTCACTTTCATCAAGAGGCTCTTTAGCTCTTCTTCACTTTCTGCCATAAGGGTGGTATCATCTGCATATCTGAGGTTATTGATATTTCTCTCTGCAATCTTAGAATCAGTACAATGACATTCAATATACCTGCAGGACTTTTTATAGAAATTGACAAGCTGATTTTAGAAAAACAAAGAAATGAGAATGGACAAACAATTTTGAAAAAGAACATGTTTTTAAGATACAAGAAGATGCTCACCATCATTATTCATCAGTGAAGTACAACTAATAACTGCAATCAGGTCTCATTATGCACTTAGTAGAATGACTAAGGTTAAAAACAAACAAAAACAACAGGCAGTCTTAAGTCTTGGTGAGTGTGTAACAATTGTTGCCGGTGGGAATGCGAATTGATGCTGCCATCTTGCATAACAATTGGGGAGTTTCTTGTATAGTTAGTTCAACATACCCTTACTGTATCATTAAGCAATCCCACTCCTAATTGCATGCTCAAAAACATGTATGTGAATATTTATATCAGCTTTTAAAATAATTCCTCCAACATGGAAACAACCCAAAGACTTCCCATGTGGTGCTAGTGGTAAAGAACCCAGCTGTCAATGCAGGAGACTTGAGGGAGTCAAATTCCATCCCTGGGTCAGGAAGATCCTTTGGAAGAGGGCGCAGCAGCCCGCTCCAGTATTCTTGCCTGGAGAAGCCCATGGATAGGGGAGCCTGGCGGGGCACCGTCCATAGGGTTGCAAAGAGTTAGACACAACTGAAGTGACTTAGCAGCTGTAGCAGCAAGACACAACCCAAATATTCTTCAGTGGGGACTAGGGAGACTGACTGTGATATGTCCATACCATGGAGTCCAGGTCTCCCTGCTATTTGAGAGTTCCTATGGGAACTTCTGTAAACTAGTCAATATGGTGTAAAGAGTGGTAGCAATTACCTCAAGGCACATATTACTAACAGATGCACAAAATAAATTGAGATAAAGTCTAGAGACTCATAGTCACGGTTCAAAGCTCCAGCAGCTTGATGCAGAGATCTTGTGTCTAGGTCAGGGGAAGGAGCTTGGTGGGGCCACTCCCAGCTCTGGGTACATGCTGCCTCTATATGATCTTGCTACAAAACAAACGCTGGACACTATTTACTTTTCACCTTTTTTTCATAAAAACAAAATTCTGTTTTGAATTCTTTTGATTAGTGAAAACAGATGCTGCTGCTGCTGCTAAGTCGCTTCAGGCGTGTCCGACTCTGTGCGACCCCATAGACGGCAGCCCACCAGGCTCCCCTGTCCCTGGGATTCTCCAGGCAAGAACACTGGAGTGGGTTGCCATTTCCTTCTCCAATTCATGAAAGTGAAAAGTGACAGTGAAGTCGCTCAGACCTGTCCGACTCTTAGTGACCCCATGGACTGCAGCCCACCAGGCTCCTCCGTCCACGGGATTTTCCAGGCAAGAGTGCTGGAGTGGGGTGCCATTGCCTTCTTGGTCTAGATTGTATACCTGTATACAAATTACACAAAATAAACTAGATGAATCTCAAATTCATTTTACTAAGCAAGAGAAGCCAAACTTAAATGGCTATGGACTGTATGATTCCACTTACATTACATTCTATAGAAGGTAAAACTGTAGAAATAGAAAACAGACTTGTGATAGCTGGGGCTAGTGGTGGTGGAGGGATTTATTACAATGAAGTACTGGGGCATTCTTTGGAATGAAGAGACTCTTCTATATTTTGATTGCAATGCTGTTTACATTAATATATATATATATATTTGTCAAAACTTGCAGTGTTAATTTTCTAATATGTAAATTATGTCTTAATTTAAAAAAAAAAACACCTGAATTATACAGATACTAGAATATGTTTTGTTTGTTTTAGTGTGTGTATTTATGTAACAACTCAGTATAATAAAATTTGGTGATCTGTCAAACTTTATTAAATTTTTTGTTTTTACTGCCTTAAATCTAAAAGCCTGGAATCCCCTGGTTTTGATGGGCTCAGCAATCTGTTTTAACATTTTTCAGGTGACTCGGATGCACATTAATATTTGAGGGCCAATAGCATTGTTCCTTTGCTTTATGTTGAGTCAGTATAGTACGGATTTAGGAGTAAAACAAAGCTGCTTTTGAATTCTGGGACTTTTACTGTGTAAGGAATTTAATCCTCCAAGTTTTAATTTTTCTCATCTCTAGAATGAGGATTTAAACATCTAGTTCTTCACCTTGCTGTGAGATTTAAGTGGAATCATGTTGGTAAAGTCTTAGTACAGAATCTAGGACGTAACGAAAAGCTGACTGAAGGGCGTGTGTGTGCCCAGTTGCTCAGCTGTGTCCAGCTCTCTGTGACCCCTAGGCTTCTCTGTCCTGGGATTTCCCAGGCAGGAATACTGGAGTGGGTTGCTATTTCCTACTCCAGGGATTGAGCTTGCCTCTCTTGCACCTCCTGCATTGGCGGGTGGATTCTTTGCCATTGTGCCACATGCGAAGCCTGTCATCAATGAAGGGGTTGTGAGTGTGTATGCTTAGTCACTCAGTCATGTCTGACTCTTTGTGACCCCATGGACTGTAGCCCACCAAGCTCCTTTGTCCGTGGGGATTCTCCAGGCAAGAATACTAGAGTGGGTTGCCATGCCTTCCTCCAGGGGATCTTCCCAACCCAGGGATCAAACCCACCAGGTCTCCCACATTGCAGGTGGATTCTTCACTGTCTGAGCCACCACGGAAACCTTTGTTACCTGAGTTGTTACTTGAGTCACTATCTTTAAATTTTGCTTTTTTTTTTTTTTGGTTATTGTTGCTGTATGTGCAATCAGATTCATCTTAAGCAGGTATTTCAAACTGCTATCCTGCTATTTCCATTGCAATTACACAGGCAAGGAGCTCATAATTCCTAATTGGATTTTTTCTTTTTCCTTAGTGCATTTCATATGTTTTTTTCTTTTTCTTAGATGAAACTGTTTGAACAGAAAGATTATGGCTGGTACTTTGGAGGCAGAATACAGAAAGGATATGTTTGTTTAAATACTTATATTTTAGTCCGTTATTACTTGAGCTTTTGAGCACATTGAATCAAACTCAATTTAAATGAGAAATTGACTAACCTAAGGCTTCCCTCGTGGCTCGGTGGTGAAGAATCCTCCTGCCAGAGCAGGAGCCATGGATTTATCCCTGATCTGGGAAGACCCCACGTGCCGTGGAGCTACTAAGCCCAGCCAGGTTCTCTGCGCTCAGTCGTGTCTGACTCTGTGTGGCCCCATGGACTGTAGCCCGCCAGGCTCTTCTGCCCATGGGATTTTCCAGGCAAGAATGCTAGAATAGGGTGCCATTCCCTACGCCGGGGGAACTTCCCAACCCAGGGACTGAACCCACATGTCCTGCATTAAGTGGATCCTTTCCCAGTAGCACCACCTGCACCACGGCCATCAGGTCTGTGCTCCGAGCCCGAGCTCCTCAGGAAAGGCGCCACAGTGAGACGCTCACTCACTGCAAGGGAGGGTAGCCCTGGCCCCCACAACCAGGGAAAAGCTGGCGCAGCAACGGAGACCAGCACAGCCGTAAATAAATAAAATTATACATAAAAAAATTAACTAACCTAAGGCAGAATGGGCATCCCAGGTGGCACTAGTGGCAAAGAAACCTCCTGCCCGTGCAGGAGACATAAGAGATGCGGCTTTGATCCCTAGGTCAGGAATCCCCTTGAGGAGGGCATGGCAGCCCACTTCCAGGGTTATTGCCTGGAAAATCCCATGGACAGAGGAGCCTGGTGGGCTAAGTCCACAGGGTCACAAAGAGTCAGACAGGACTGAAGCGACAGCGTGCATGCACAGAAGGCAGCCTATTGAATAGCAGCGTGAGTATCAAACCTGGGTCTTCCGATTCACGGTCTGCTTCCATAATCATACTGCAAGTTAAAATATAGTGTGTGTTGAGGAGATGGAAGCTGATTGAAAAAGAAAATAGAGAACCTAGGGAAGAATGTATAACCATCAAAGGTGGGTACATAAAATTTTGAAAAGTGCTATGTCTCAACTTGTAAAAAAGGGAATTAATTTTGAGCCAGTTTAACCATTTGAAACCACTTTCCAAGGATTTCCAGGGAAAATGATTTTTTTGCAGTTAGAGTTGAGAGGTGCTTGATACTATTCTTCACTTTCTGTTTCCTGCAGGTGGCAAGTGCTTGCTTAATTATTTATATGGCTCAGTAATGCAGCCAGTTTTCAAATAGGAGAGACCTGCCAAGATATTTCACCCTGTCCTTTTCACTCAGTATTCTGGAGATTTATTTCCTCTTCCTTGATTGGGAAAGTATTAGAGATAGCAGGTCTATTTCCCTTTTGAGCATGTTTACTTGCTACTGACTGCATTGAATTTGAAAATAAAAGTGGAATCTTTTGCACTGATGACTTTAGATTCCACCTTGACTTGTTCTGCCTTGCATGGAAACTGCTAAATGCTGCAATGACAACAACAATACCTATAATAATGCATGAATCTTGGTAGAGGAGTTCTATCTGAGATAGTGTTATCAAACAAAGTGTAACCTTCTCAAGGAGAATTGATTTAGAGGAAGTGGTTGCATTGTCTTCCACACTGTGGACAGGTATAAAGAAGCAGTGTCTTTTGGAAAAGACTCAGTAATACTTTGGAGAAGAAAATGGCAACTCGCTCCAGTATTCTTGCCTGGAGAATCCCATGGACAGAGGAGCCTGGTAGGCTACAGGCCATGGGGTCACAAAGAGTCAGACAGGACTGAGCGACTATCGTTCACTCACTCAGTAATACTTGGACATTTGGTTTTTCTTCTCCACAAAGTGGGAGAAAACATACTAAAGCAGTGAATTTTCTCCAAACCTTCTTATTATTAGTTGGAGTAGTTTGCCCAAGGGGTATCTTGTCTCAATTCTAGTTCACTGAGGTCTGTGATGCTTTATCATCATTTCATGAGTTGTCTCCCAAGCTGTGTACCTAAGGACTTTGTCGGAAAATGTGTTCTCCCCATTGGTGGAGTGGGAGCCAAGGGTGGGGGCGTTGCTCAGGTCTGTTTACAGAGAGAACACTTTCTGATGCAGAGCAGGCAGCAGACAGCCTGTCTGTGCAGGGCCGTCGGGACCCTCTTGGGCTTAAGTTCTAGCTGCGTGCGTGGATGCTCAGACGCTCAGTCACATCCGACCCTTTGCAACTCCACGGACTGTAGCCCGCCAGTCTCCTCTGTTCATGGGATTTCCCAGGCAAGAATTCTGGAGTGGGTTGCCATTTCCTCGCACAGGGGATCTTCCTGACCCAGGGACTGAACCTGGGTCTCCTGAGTCTCCTGCACTGGCAAGCGAATTTTTTACCACTGAGCCACGGGGCACTCTTGCTGGAGCTGAGGGCCCACTTTTCCAGGAGGTCCACAGTCCGTGATGGAACATGCTGGGACTACCAGGGCCTGGCTATTTCTGCTCAACATGAGATGAGGCACCTCTAAAGGGAAGTCTTTGCTTCAGAGCTCTCCACTGGGCTGGCTTAGATTTAGGCTGATCTGTTTGATAGTTTGAGGCTTTCCCTGCCCAATCATGTTTCCCTTTTATCTTTCACGGGTGTTACCTCCTGGTAAACCATTTGTGATTCTAACTTCTCAGCATCAGTTTCCCAACGGACATAGGACTGGTTGCTCTAAAAAATTCAAACAAGATAATAGTATTTACATTAAAGAATAAAATTCCCTTCCAACAGCATTTTTCCATATTTCACTCTCTGTCCCTAAATGACATACCTCAGCATTTACATGCCCAGTTATTTTACACAGTAGGATCTTGCAGTGAAGTCTGGCAGTTAAGAGCACAGACCAGGACCTGACCGCTGGATGAAGCAGTCTTCATTCACAAATTATTGGCTATATGATTTGCACCGGCCTCAGCTCCTTCATTTGCAAAACATGAAGTAATAATGCCACCTCTTATGAATATTAGTAAGAATAAATGAATTATTGCACATCAAGTATTTAGAAGAATATCTGCCACAAATAAGTGCTTTATGGGCTTGCTTTTACCAGCAGTAGCACAGCTCTGAAACCCTGCTTTCACAATTAGCAATAGACTGTGGGCATCTTCCCATGTTCCTTATCTACTTCTATTTTTTAAGGTAAGAAAACAGGTACTTTTCTCAAATAGAATAATGATTTTTTTGTCTGACCTTTTAAAAACATTTTTTACTTAAAACATAGTTAATTTACAATGTTGCGTTTCACATGTATAGCAAAGTAATTCAGTTATCAATTCAGTTCAGTTCAGTTAGTCGTGTCTGACTCTTTGCGACCCCATGAACCGCAGCACGCCAGGCCTCCCTGTCCATCACCAACTCCCAGAGTCCACCCAAACCCATGTCCATTGGGTCGGTGATGCCATCCAATCAGCTCATCCTCTGTTGTCCCCTTCTCCTCCTGCCCCCAATCCCTCCCAGCATCAGGGACTTTTCCAATGAGTCAGCTCTTCGCATCAGGTGGCCAAAGTATTGGAGTTTCAGCTTCAGCATCAGTCCTTCCAATGAACACCCAGGACTGATCTCCTTCAGGATGGACTGATTGGATCTCCTTGCAGTCCAAGGGACTCTCAAGAGTCTTCTCCAACACCACAGTTCAAAAGCATCAATTCTTTGGTGCTCAGCTTTCTTTATAGTCCAACTCTCACATCCATATGTGACCATTGGAAAAACCATAGCTTTGACTAGATGGACTTTGTTGGTAAAGTAATGTCTCTGCTTTTTAATATGCTGGCTAGGTTGGTCATGGCTTTTCTTCCAAGGAGCAAGTGTCTTTTAATTTCATGGCTGCAATCACCATCTGCAGTGATTTGGAAGCCTCAAAAATAAAGTCTCTTACTGTTTCCATGTTTCCCCATCTATTTGCCATGAGGTGATGGGACCAGATGCCATGATCTTAGTTTTCTGAATGTTGAGCTTTAAGCCAACTTTTTCACTCTCCTCTTTCACTTTCATCAAGAGGCTCTTTAGTTCTTCTTCACTTTCTGTAATAAGGATGGTGTCATCTGCATATCTGAGATTATTGTTATTTCTCCTGGCAATCTTGATTCCAGCTTGTGCTTCATATAGCCTGGTATTTCTCATGATGTACTCTGAATGTAAGTTAATTAAGCAGGGTGACAACATACAGCCTTGATGTACCCCTCTCCCGATTTGGAACCAGTCTGTTGTTCCATGTCCAGTTCTAACTGTTGCTTCCTGGCCTGCATGCAGATTTCTCAGGAGGCAGGTCAGGTGGTCTGGTATTCCCATCTCTTTCAGAAATTTCCACAATTTGTTGTGATCCACCCAGTCAAAGGCTTTCGCATAGTCAATAAAGCAGAAGTAGATATTTTTCTGGAACTCTCTTGTTTTTTCAATGATCCAGCAGATGTTGGCAACTTGATCTCTGGCTCCTCTGCCTTTTCTAAATCCAACTTGAACATCTGGAAGTTCACATTTCACTTACTGTTGAAATTACTAGATTAAATGGAATCATATAGTATGTTCTATATTTTGCCCATTTATTATACAATATATACACCAAAGTGGGTTTTTTTGGCTTATGAATATCAGTTATTCTACCACTGTTTGTTGAATAGACTCTTTTTCTCCCTCTGTCTATTTTTATGCCAATATCACACTGTCATGACTACTGTACCCTTATAATAAGTCTTGAAATCAGAATGTGTTCACTCTCTAAACTTGTCCTCCCTTTCCAGAGCTGTTTTAGCTTGGGGAGGTGACTTTATGGATAGGTGGCAAAGGAAGAATTTCACTTACTGCATTGCATATTAAAAATTGCATTAATTATTTTAAGCTTAACCAGAATGTCACTTTTATAACAGACACTTAACTGAGGAAGATATACAGTTGACAAATAAGCATTTTAAAAGATGCTGTATATCATATGTCATCAGGGAAATACCTATTAAAGCAATGCTATACAAGATACACAACAATTAAAGTGGCCTAAATCCAGATTACTGACAACACTAAACAACACTAAATGCTGGTGAGGGTACGGAGCAGAGCTACTCTGACTTATCACTGGTGGGACTGCAAAATGGTCTAGCCCCTTTGGGGGACAGTTTGGCAATTTCCTGAAAAACTACACATACTCCCAGTATAAGATTAAGCAGTTGTGCTCCTTGGTTTTTACTCAAAGGAGTTAAAAATTTATACAAAAACCTGCATATGGATGCTAACAGCAGGTTTATTTATCATTGCCAAAACTTGGAAACAACCAATATGTTCATCATAGGTGAATGGATAAATAAATTATGGTATAACCAGGCAATGGGATATTAGTGCTAAAAAGAAAAGAGCTATCAAGCCATAAAAAGACATAAAAAAGACTTAAATGCATATTACTAAGTAAAATAAGCTAATCTGAAAAGGCTGTACCCTGTAGGATTCCAATAGACATTCTGCAAAAGGCAGACGCTGTGGAGACAGTGGAAAGATTAGTGGTTGCCAGGAGCTGGGGAGTAGAGCATAGGCAGAGTACAGAGGATGTTTTTAGGGCCGTGAAAATAATCTGTATAATACTATAATACTGGATATATGTCATTTTATATTTGTTCAAACCCATAGACTGTACAACACCAGGAGTGAACCGTAAGATCAGCTGTGGACTTTGGGTGCTTATAATGTTCACGTAGGTTCGTCAGTTAAACTCTACCGCTCTGGTGGAAGATGTTGAAAATGGGGAAGATTATGCATCTGTGGGAGCAGGGGTATGTGGGAAATCTCTGTACCCAAGTACCTTCCTCTAAATTTTGCTCTGAACTTAGAACTGCTCTAAGACAGAAGTCTTAGATCAAGGGAGCTTTATCTGGGCCTTGGCCATGGCATTGTTGATCAGAACGGCTTCATTGCAGTGGCATTTGTGATGGTAGCAGGGGCTTCTCTGCTTGCTGAGAGGATTTGTTGACATGTGCAGCTCAATGAGTCATCGCTGACTCAGGTCCTCTTAGCATGCTCTCAGAGACCTCAGCCTTCTGCACCTCCACCTGTCTCATGGCAGAGTGATGGGCAGCTCCCAGGCACTGCTGGAGACCACCTTCACCAGAGGACATGTCTCCATGTCTCCAATGCCTGGGCTTGCACTGCTCCTTCTCAGACCATGCCGTTGGGAGGCTGTTGTCTCCATGACTGATGGTGTTCGCTGTTCAAAAGCCAAATGGCTGCAAATAAAGAAACTCAAGCCCAAGTGGATTTCAAGTGTGGAGGATATAAAGTCTCCCATTGCTGTAGAGGGGGATGGGTGGAAGGGGGATGGGTGAGACTGGAAAGAAGGCTTCTGGTGAGAATGTTAGAATACCTGCTGTTGGTGAGGCCTTTAAAAAGCCAGTTGAAGCTAGCAGGCTGGCTAGAGGGAATAGACCCAGCCTCCAGTTGACTGGGAGAATGTTCTTAGGTTCAATTTTCTGGTACCATTTAGGAAGAGAGGGTCAAGGATAATCCTAGAGACTGATTACTGGAATATCCTAGGTAAGGTTGAAACTAATCAAAGTGTCTGGACTGGCAAGGAAGTCTGCAAGTGAATGATTAGCTAAATACGAGGATAAGCAGCTGAGAAACAGGACTAGATTATAGCAAATACATGTGTATCTGGTGAAGGAGTTTCATGGATCAACAAGGATTAACACAGTCACTGGAATTGACATAGTTTGATCAGGGGGAAAATATGCTTCATAAATAAGTCATTTAAAGGATCATTTAATCTAACATGCTCAAAAACACGTAATTGTATTCAAATTATTTCTACTAATACCTAATCCTGGGGAGCTGGGGATATAGCAGTAAGTCAAGCCTAGGACCTTGCCGTTAAGGAGCTCATAAAAGGTGGGGATATAGCTTGTCCCCTCTCTTCTTCATGCAGCTGTGCTGAGCAACAGAGGCGGATTAGGAATGTCAAATCCATCAGGGACTGTTCTGGAGCAGGCCTTTATTGTTTATTGTAGAGTTAGACGGGAAGCTCATTATGGAAAACCAGCCAAGTGCTTTGAGGTCTTTTTGCCTTCTTTCTCCTCCCTCTTCCTTAATGGCCTGCCTGGAAGTTGACAGAGCATAAACCTATCAAATGGATGTTGCTTAATGTAGCTCTGAGAGCAAACTTTTTTTTTTTCCTGTTTACTGTGGGTAATTGTTCCTTTTTTCTTCTTGTTGCATTTAGAGCCTCTGACTTCCCAGCTTTAATGAGCTGGCAGTTTTCATTCTTAGGTATAAAGGAAACAATACAGAACTATGTAAACAAAGAGATAAATAAGTAAATGCAGTTTAATGATTATATTTATTAATACTTATTGCATTTACAAAAGGTAAATTTTGCTCAACACGTAGATAAGAGATACTAGTTGACCAAGGTGTTTGTAGATCATAATTAGACGTGGCTTACCTTTCTCAGATTTTGAGATAAAAGTCATTTTATTTATTACAGGGACTTAAACCTTTCAAGGGACTGTCTGAGAGCACTGGGCGAATTAGCAGACGCTTCTACATCCTACTGAAAGCACTTAATTCAGTAGCCCTGGGTACTTTTTCGAAAGCTTTTTTTGATGTGGACCATTTCTTTAAAGTCTTTATTGCACTTGTTACAAATTGCTTCTTCTTTATGTTTTGGATTTTTGACTGTGAGGCATGTGGGATCTTACTTCCCTGACCAGGCATCAAACTCACGTGCCCTGGATTGGGAGGTGATGTCTTAATAACTGGACTGCCTGGGAAGTCCCCCAGCTCTAGCTACTTAATAAAGGTCACTTGGTATGTTTTGGACTATTTGCTTCTTCCTGTCACTCGTTACACTTCCAAACTTGCAAAGCCCATGCCTAACTAAACTCCTATAGGAAAACTGTAATTTTCCTTCACAATTATAAATAATAAGAAAAGTAAATATTATAATAAACAATATAAATCCTCTACACATTTATGATTCCAAGAAATTCTTCCCTTATACTTAAAAGGGAGATAATATGTGTTGGATGGAAAGACTGTCAAGAGACCCCTTGACAAAGCACATGTGTGAAGCCTGTGCAGAAAATAAAGCTGCAGTTTGCAAATTCCTATGTTGAAGGCTTAGCTGTTCTAGGAATGAAATTGGCATGCTGTCCAGGTGTTTCTTTCCCATCATAACTCTTCAGGTTTGGCATTATTAGCCCTATTTTGCCAATGAGGAAACTGAGACTTTGAGCAAGGAAATAACTTGCCCAAAGTCCTATGCTCGCTAAGTTGTAGGGAGAACTTCAAGCCCATGACTCTCTTGAGCATCCTATCTTCCCGTATTCCTGGCCATCTGCTAAATTTCAGGAACTCTGTCTGCACTGGGCAGATTTTATGGAAAACCTTTGTTTATGTCAATGAAGGATTCTGTTGTGTGTTCCCTGGGACATTTTAAATGATCCATCATTCAGACTGGCATGGCCATGACAGTCACTGAATCTTTCAAGCAAGCAAGGTCATAGATTTTCAAGAGAGTGTCTATATCCTCTTTATTCTTGTTTTTGAGGGCTAATATATTCATAATATTTAATTTATTAAGGTCAGTCCAAATCCCACAAATAATGCATAGGGAATATAGATAGATTTTATTGCCTCATAGTCTTTGTACTTCAATTACTGGTAAATATAATTCAAATATAGATAATCTAGTACTATATTATGCTTAATATTTGATTTGTCTCTGCTTAGATTTAATATAAATATTTAAAATCAAACTTCAGTAGAAATAAAATGCATGTATGATTTGTTTTATATTAGAAATATCTATATATCATGATATATGGCTATCAGCTCACAGTGTGACAGTACATTAAAAATAGGAGTAATCAATACAATTTTCAGTTTTTAGGAACTGTATCCTGGTATTGAAGCAAGTTGCTTTCTGTTTATGTTTTCCTCATTTGATCCAACATCTTGGTCAATCACAAGTTTTCCCTATTGTAATTTCTCCAGCTCCAATATGAAAACATCAATTATCATTTGTCACCAATTAAACTGATTCTTAGAGTTGATGACAGTATAATTTTGAGGGAAGATAGTGTACTATATAGGTATAGCTATAGAAATGAAAGAAGAAAATATGTCAAGTTTATTTCCAATAAAAGAAAATCAAGTGGGTATAATTGTACATTATTGGTAATTTACATTCTAAAATTTTCGAGGTAGAAATGACTGTAGAGGCCAAACGTCAGTGTCCCTGTCTCTTCATACATGTGTATGCATATATAATCTCTCCTCTTATATATTATGTCTTCTCTCCATAATTTTCCATAATTAAAAGCTAATTCAGTACACATACATTATTTACTACTGAGTTTCCATGATGATAATTTATCAAGTTAAGTAATATTTTTAGTGTCTTACTCTGTCTCCTTCAGAGGACCTCACAATTGCATGTGTGCAAATCCGCAACAACAGAAGGTCAAGTAACTGCATTTTTAACTACTCAGTTATGCATGTAGAATGATGCATTTGTATTATCTATATGCTTGCAATTCAGAAGAGTCTTTCAAATGCCCAGTTTAAGGACATTCAAATTACAAAAAACAAGTCAATTTTTTATATACTGTATTCAATGCAGAATCATCAGATTTCTTTTGCCTGGTGAGGGGCAGCCTAGCACAGAGAAAAATGCTTAGCCACTATTTGTTAGCTATTTGACCTGATTCACTCACATGGAAAATGGAGATAATAAAAGCTACATGCAGATTTTTTGGTGAAGGTAAAATATAAGATGTTAAATTAACCAATACTTTGAAACTGCAATGTACTAAAACACAGAGCAGAGCAATTAACACAGTATCTGTCATAGCGTAGGCACTTAGTGAATGGGAACCTTTATTAATCACTTAAAGTTTCCCTCATGATTTATTTTTTTGTACCTTTTGGTTCATTTGTTTTCAGCAGTGTGCTGGTACTGTAGTGAAGTCTGCCTTGTAATCTGTTTCTTCCATGGTTTGACCCCATAGACTCATGAACATTTACTTGGTAGTTTTAGTTCTTAGCTAAATCATTTGCTTTCTTCTGAAATCATGTCTTCTTTCAAATACCCATTCAAATACCCAGTCATGTCCAACTCTTTGCTGAGACCCTGTGGACTGTAGCCCACCAGGGTCCTCTCTCCATGGGATTCCCCAGGCAAGAATACTGGGGTGGGTAGCCATTCCTTATCCAGGAGATCTTCCCCAGCCAGGGATCAAACCCGGTTTCCTGCATTGCAGGTGAATTCTTTACCTGCAGTATGTCTGAGCCACCAGGGAAACCCCAAATACCCACAAGCTAAATGAAGACCAAGCAGCCCTTTCCCTTTTGGATTTTGAAAAGTTTCTGATATTTCAATATTTTAGCAGCAGGAAAGAAGATATGAGTATTTCCAGTCTATGACTATTCTTTTTCTGGCCAAACATTCTATTTATGATTGAAGAAGTGGAAAAAGGAAGTGAGTTGACTGGAGAAATAGTGATGTATAGAGCTGATAGATGACTCGAGAAGAGACATCAGTGGCCTTGATGGTTTTAATTAAACTAATTGCAAGACTGATCCAAGCTTCGCTTAAGATGATCTTTCTTTAACTCTGACACTTTAAATAAAATAAGGAAAGGAAGGAAAATTAGATTCTAGTTTATGCTCTTATCATTGGTTATTCCTGGGAAGCAAAGAGGCCTACTCAGCTTAGCGTGTTCAGTAAATATTACTAAATGCAGCTGGGTAGGTATGTTTGCCTTAAGTACGATATTAGACACTGGGGAATCAAATGGATCAGATGGATTCATGGACCTTGTCAGATTGTTAGCTGTTTATAGTATGCACAGTTTGGTGAATTGGGCCATATAATAGTTCCTTAGCCATAAGCTCCTTGAGGACAGACTGTGTTTTATGTATTTTTATGTTCTTCGTAGCTTTCAGTGATCCTCACAGAGAGCAAACTCTTCATAAATATTTGTTAACCAACAGCCTGCCTGCTTGGCTGAATACATTAAATAAAACCCAATTTCCAGACATTTACAGACATTTACAGCTCTCATTTCCTGTTTTCTGGCTTTCCTTTATCCATGGTTCTGGAAGAAAGCATCTTGATTTAGAAGCTGCCTGTGATGTTACATCAGTAAGTCCCACGAACGCTGCAGCTCTGCTCTCTCCACGGCGCCCGTGTCGAAGCCCATCTTCACAGCAGGGTGTTCTCTAACTCCGAGCAGTTAAATCTGATTTCTTTCCAATTCCTTAACTATCTTTCTGTCCTGCGTGTGGCTCCTAATTAACCGAGGTGAAGGACTGTGGCCGTGTTGCCTCTTCTGTCAAATCTACTCATTTATTCTTCCTCACACAACTTGCAAACCAGAGGCAGGGACAGCTCCCAGCGGGGCTCCACAGTAGAGGGGAAAAAATACGTCTAGGAGGCAATAGTTGCCGCGTGGGGCTACTGAGGTAGCATGCGTTTATATAATTGGCTGGAAACATGTGACCGGCAATCGAAAGAGCTGGATTTGAATTCTGCCTCTGCCTTTTGCTGTTTTGTGTGACCATGGGGAAATGCCTATCTGTTCGTACCTCCTTCCTTTAATCATTTTTCTTGGTTGAAAAACTTGCACAAAATGCTTAAACTCTTGAACTTCTGTTTATTTACTGACAAAAAAAATGCAGATGGCCAACAGGCATGTGACAAGGTGCTCAACATCGCTAATCAGGGAAATGCAAATCAGAACCACACTGAGATACCACCTCACACCTGTTAGATGACTGGCATCAAGAAGGACGCAAATAGCAAATGTAGGTGATGATATGGAGAAAAGGGAATCCTCGAACACTGATGGTAGGAGTGTGAATTGGTACAGCCACTGTGGAAAACAGTACGGAGATTTCTCAGTAAAACTATAAAGAGATGTACCATATGACCCAGCAATTCCACTTATGGGTATATATCAAAAACAAAAGCAAAAACACTAGTTTGAAAAGATATGGGCACCCCAGTGTTCACAGCAGCATCATTTACAGTTGCCAAAATATGGAAGAAATCTAAATGTCCACCTGTTGACACTTCGGTTTCTTTTATTATTGGAATTAGCCAAGACTACATGTGGCATTAGACATCATGCATTTGTACAGAAGAGAAAAAGGATGAAGAAAAGGACAGAGGAGGAGAGCAACAGTGAAAATTTGTAATAAAAACTCTTTTCTTAATTTATAGGTAGATGTCAGCATTGTTATAGTCAGCTGCCCCTCTCAGCCCTCGAAGTTCCAACCAAAGTGAGGGGGTCACCAGGTGACTTGGACAGGTGTTCTGAGCTCCCTCAGAGGCTGCTGATAGAGGAAGCTCATGGGTTTGGTCCTTTTGTCAGTATGGAATATTACTCATCCATAAAAAATAATGAAAAATTTGCCATTTGCAGCAACACAGTTGGAGAGCATTATGCTAAGTGAAATAAATCAGACAAAGACAAATACTGCATAATATCACTTATATGTGGAATCTAAAAAAATAGAACAAACTAGTGAATATAATAAAAACCAAGCAGACCCACGGGTACAGAGAGCAAGCTGGTGGTCACCAGTGGGGAGAGAAGGAGGTGTGACACGGGTGCGAGGGTGGGTGGTGCAAACTACTGAGGATGAGATGGGCTACATGGATGTGTTGTATACAGACAGTATAGCCAACATTTTGTAATCACTGTAAATGGAGTGTATCCTTTAAAATGTGTATAAAATTTAAAACATTAAATTCATAAAAAGAGCAGCGTCTATCACATAGATTTGTTTTAAAGATTAAACAAATTTATGTGCCGTTGTTTCTACCTATATCATTTTTGTGTTATACTCCATTGTGAAGTGAGTGAGTGAAAGTCGCTCAGTCGTGTCCGACGCTTCGCGACCCCATGGACTGTAATTCTCCAGGAGAGAATACTGGAGTGGGCAGCCTTTCCCTTCTTCAGGGATCTTCCCAACCCAGGGATCAAACCCAGGTCTCCCATATTGCAGGTGGATCCATTACTAGTTGAGCCCCCAGGGAAGCCCATTGTATGGCTGTTTATATGGTTCTTTATAGTCCATTGTATGGCTCTTTATGTGTCTTCATGACTGTTTTACAACTCAGTATCAATATCTATTTTTCTACCTCATTCACCCCAATATGATCTGAAGTGAATCTCCCTCACTTCCTTCCTGTCTCTCTTTCCTTTCTTGTTGTTCTTGTTTTTGTAGGTGCCGGGAGTTTTGGGTTTAAGCTCATCTGGACCCCAGTTTCCTTATTGCTTTGCCTCTCATTTTGTTCACTACTCACAGTGTCCTTTCTTTTTGATTTTCTGAATTGGACACTGAATATTTGAATTTGATGGAAAGTAATTCTGCTATAATTCAGAAAGCACCATCTGTGTGAAACTCCATCAATAACTACAGAAAATACACAGGGATATAAATCAGCAGAGTTCTCCTTTCTGTTCTGATTTAAACTTATTTTGGATAGTCCTTGGATCACACAGCTTCTGAGGTCTTAAACTATTAATCTAATGGTTTTGATTCTGAATCCAAGCTCACACTGCTCGCTGCATGACAGGCCAATAAACCAACAGATTACTTTCTGGAGAAAGGAATAGTAACTTTATTTGGAAAGCCAGCAAACCAAGATAACTGTAGACTTGTGTCCCAAAGAACCATCTTCCCCAGTTAGAATTCAGGCTCTTTTATATTAATGCTAAAACTAAAGTTATATTAATACTAATACTTTTTTATATTAATAGAGTTCTGATTCTGACCAGATTCTGGAGGGGCTGTGTTGATTTCTTCCTTCCTGCTGCCAATCACAGATAACATTGATCAGGATGTTTCCTGTGAGCTAAACACTGATATTTTAGCCTAAGACCCATCACCTAGGAGGCAGGTTCCCAGGAAAGGACCACCATGTATAATTTAAGCTTATGGACAACATTCCTTTAGCAGTTAGGCTGTAAGAGAATACAAAGGTTCTTCTCTATCCCATATTGAATTGTGTAACAAGACCATGCCCACTTTGCTGCTAAAAAACCTACTGAGACCAGCACTCTTCATTTACGCAGCATCCTGCCTAGACGTGAGTTTGGTTCAGGAGCAGCGGTTGCACCAAGTCTGTTCTCTAGGAGAGCAGCCGCCTTCATGTTGCTCTTTTCTTATCGTGTGAAACCTCTTGAGCTTGAGGCCAGTAATCTCCAGGCCAGAATACTGGAGTGGGTAGCCTTTCCCTTCTCCTGAGGATCTTCCCAACCCAGGGATCGAACCCAGGTCTCCCACATTGCAGGCGGATTCTTTACCAGCTGAGCCACAAAGGAAGCCCAAGAATACTGGAGTGGGTAGCCGTTCCCTTCTCCAGTGGATCTTCCTGACCCAGGAATTGAACCATGATCTCCTGCATTGCAGGCGGATTCTTTACCAACTGAGCTATCAGGGAAGCCCAGCTGTTCTAGAGCCTGGACTAAAGGCAGTAATGGAAGAAATAGAATCAATAGCAAAAGGAAATGATGGACAGGAATTGTGATCATATGGAATCCAGGGATCTGAAGGATTGCAACATGGTTCCTTTCTAGGCTGTAACAGGTTAGATTTAGCCAGTTTGTAAGGGTCTGAGAGAAGAGAATATTAAAGGAGCTTCTTTTCTTTAAAACTTTCTATTTTGTATTGGGGTATAGCTGATTGAGAAAGCGTTGTGATGTAATATTTTCAGGTGAACAGTGAAGGGACTCAGCCATACGTGTACATGTATCCACTCTCCCCGGAACTCCTCCCGTCCAGGCTGCCCCATAACATTGAGCAGAGTTCCCTGTGCTGTGCAGCAGGTCTCTGATGGTTATCCACTTTAAATATAGCAGTGTGTACATGCCCATCCCAAACTCGCTAACTGTCCCAAAGGAGCTTCTTTGGAAGGAGAGGAGGCTGAGTTTCAGACACAGGATGGTTCATTGCAGTAGAGAGAATTCACTGAAGGAATATTTAGAAAGATATAAGAAAGCCCAAAGGTAAAGTTCAACAACTTCTACAGGATTTTCATTTTCCTTTTAGGTTTCTGGAGTCGGACAGATGTGGGCTTTAATCCTGTTCTTATCTGTTATATCTTGTACTAGTTCCCACGTTTCTTAGAGCCTTAGTTTTCTTATCCATAACCTGGGGAGAGGATCATAACCTCTTGTTGTTGCTCGGTTGCTAAGTTGTATCTGACTCTTTGTGGCCCCAAGGAGTGCAGCATGTCAGGCTTCCCTGTCCTTCACTGTCTCCCCAAGCTTGCTCAAACTCACGTGCACTGAGTCGGTGATGCCATCCAACCATCTCATCCTCTGTCGTCTCCTTCTCCTCCTGCCCTCGTAACCACTACCCAGGACACAGTCTGAGAGTAAATTTGTTACAGTATGGGATTCCCTTGTGGCTCAGCTGAAGAATCTGCCTGCAATGCGGGGAACCTGGGTTCCGTCCCTGGGTTGGGGTGGGCTTCCCGGGGGCTTGTGGTAAAGAATCCGCCTGCCAATGCAGGAGATGCAAGAGAAGTGGGTTTGATCTCTGACTCAGGAAGATCCCCTGGAGGAGAGCATGGGAACTTCACTCCAGTATCCTTGCCTGGAAAATCCCGTGGACAAAGGAGCCTGGTAGGCTACAGTCCATAGCGTGGGAAAGAGTTGGACACGTCTGAAGTGACTTAGAACGCACACACACATCTGTTACAGTATATAAAGGTGTATAGCAGTGTCAGATGTGGGAATTACCCAGTAATTGGAATATGATAAAAATAATACATGTCAGCCCCTTGTGGTTAGAAGTGAGTATTGGAGAATATTGAAATTGAGTAGGAAGTGGGAAAAACTGAGGGAATGTCCTGTCAAGGTCTGGAACTTTAAAAATTACACTATCTGCTTTTTTGAGTATAACATTCAAATTATTGCTTAGGTGAAAAGATTTTGGCTTTTTACCCTGATCATGGAGACCTCTTAAATCCCTTAGAGATTTAAGATTCAGGTAGTGGAGCCTGAAAGGGGAAGTAGGCCATAATGATGAACTAGTCATAAAGCCCATCGTTAATTTGTCCACTTTGAGAGAGGTTATTTAGTGAGATCACTGCAAATTTCACTGTTTCCAAGGCCCTTCTGTAAAAGGAAGCTACAAGCTTCATCATGTACCAAAGGATTTAAAAGTTACAACTCTTAAGACCCGACAAAATACTTTTCTGCCCAATGACTGCCATAAAGTACAAATAATAATTCTGCATTACTTCCCCAGGACATCATATAGAATAACTAGTCAATAAATGTCAAGAGTGTAAAAAATAATGATTGAACATGAAATAAATGCTAAGCATTATTGTTATTTATTTTTTGCCATCATGACTCTGTCATTTCGGTGGCCTAGACCTTCTTTTCCTACAGCTGCACAAATGCACTTGGTAATTATGAGAATTAATCAAGCCCCAAACTAGATCGTGGTGGTGGCAGACATCCTTAATTACAGGCAATGGAAAGCGAAGGTCACTGCTGGTTTGAATCCAGAATAGGTCAGTGCAGCAAAAAGAGCCATTAACAGCTGATTGTGATTTTGTGCTTTGAACAGAATGAATTGCTGCCTCAACCCAATTTCTTAGTAAACAGGCATCCTGCATCCAAGCTAACAATCACTGAAAGGACCAACTGGCTCCTTTACGGGTGGCCTCAATGAACAAGGGTTCTCCACCCTGGCTATCCCCAAAGAGCTCTGTAAATGCAAGTACCAGACAGCGCCCAGGCCAATGACGTCGGGTCTCCGGGAGCAGGAACTAGGCATTGTTTTTTGTTTTTTTTTTGTCTGTTCTGGGTCTCTATTGCTGCTCTTGGGATGTCTCTAGTTGAGGAAAATGGGGGCTAGCCGCAGTACGTGGGCTTCTCTTTGCAGGGGCCTCTCTCGTCTCAGAACGCAGGCTCCAGGGGGCAGGGCTAAGTAGCTGTAGCTCTCAGGCTCCAGAGCAGAGGCTCAGCAGTCCTGGCACCCAGGCTTAGCTGCTCCGCGGCATGTGGGATCTTCCCAGAGCAGGGATTGAACTTGTGTCTCCCGAATTGCAAGCAGATTCTCAACCACTGGACCACCAGGGAAGTCCAGCATTGGGGGTTTTAAAAATAACTCTTCAGGTGATTCCAGTCTGCACGGATATTTGTATATCACTGCTCTGTGGGACGGGAAAGCCAGAATCAGCTCCTTTCCCTTCCTTAGTACATGTTTCTCTACAACAGCTTTTTGACGAACCACAACTTATGGCAGAAGTGTTTATTTCAATGATGCCCAAGTAAGGTAATGCCTAAAGTTAAAAGGTAGGCATCAGTTTATTTGGATACCTAGCTGATAGCTCTGAGGACCATTATGTTACTTAAAAAAAAATAATTTGTGATCCCAGCCCCAGCCACCACTTGGATACTTGATGCTGGAAGCTGCCTGCAGACTTGGACGTTTCAGGCATATAAAAGCTTTCTGAGGTTTCTGTACTTATATCTATTTATCACCCTGTTGATGCACAATTTAGTTCTTTGCCTGAGGACAGGAAAGCTTTCGCACTTACTAACTTTATATGAGCAAGACAAATGCTTGATTTTTCACCTGTCATCCTCAATTCAGGTCAATGAACAAGAGGTATGATGCCTCCTCAGCCCGGAGAACTGAATGGTAAGTGACAATAAAGCATGGGCTACAAGCCGCTACAGATCCTGAGTGTCCTTGGAAAGGAAGCGAGGTGAACCCACGGAGAATACTTCGTGTCTCAGGTGCTCTAGAGTTATTCAGGATTTTGCCAGGTCAAGGGTATCTTCTCTCTCCATTTTGTCTGCAGTGCTGTTATCTTTTATTCAAGAGACAGTCAGGTGACTGGCAAGGATGTGCAGACAGGACGGTACACCCCTGTCTGGCTTCCTGGAAGAGCTCTGTGTTTGATCAGTGACTGCATCCAGTGACTGAAGTGCAAGGGCTCTTAAACTGCCAAACCTGGAAAAGGACCTTCTGTACACTTGATTTAATTTCCTGTCCAGGGATACATTGTAGTATTACTCTGAAAGCAGACATCTGATCTTTTCTCTAGACTCTGAAAAACTCGTAGGATTTCAGAAGAAGAAGAAATGCAGCTTTCCTATTTTGGGGGTGAGAAAACTGAGGCCCAGAATCACCCAGCTTGCTAGTGGGGGAGCCAGAGTTGAAGCTGAGGTCTCCTAACCCCCACCAAGCACTTTTTCCAGCATGGTCACCACCCCTTTAAGAACCACCCCGCCTGGGCTGCCTACGCTGTTTCAGAGCACTTATCTGACAGTGACCACAGGCTGAGTGACTCTGGCTGATGAGCAGCCTCGCTCAGGGAATGAGGTGATGCTGTGACACCTTTCCTGGGTTTGGGGGCGGGGGGTTGCCTTTTTTACATTAAAATTTTGCAATTAAGATTTTTTTTTTTTGGTAAAATATCTGAGCTTTTCAGAAAAATATGAGGTTGGTACAGTTACATAAGCAGATCTAGGATGCTCAAGAGGAAGGGGATATATGTATACTTACGGCTGATTCACATTGTTCTATGGCAGAAACCAACTAAACATTGCAAAGCAATTGCCCTCATTTAAAAATAAATTAAAACACAAAAAAGAGCTTCAGGCTGTCAAGGCAATGGAGGTGATGGGATTCCTGACACCCAGTGAGTTCATCTCTCTTTTCATCACCCGTTCATTTTTCATACACCATCAGCATGGTGGCTCAGAGCCATATTCTTCAACCCCGAAAGGATTCAATTTAGGGAACCAGCGAAGTATTACTCAGCCCAATTATCAAGAAAGTTTTCTTCAAACTGTGAAAGAGAGCGGGAAGTTAAAACATGAAGGATGATGCATCACAAAAGAAAGGAAGTTTTTTGTTTTGTTTCCATATCACTTTCCCATCAACTCTGCTTTCTTAAATGACCAGAAAAGCTACTTTATGGAGGAAAATGTATTTGCTTCAAGTAAGTCCATGCTCCTACTAAAAAAAAAAAAAAAAAGAAGAAGAAGCTGATCTAATGATGAGCATGTAGAATTGCAGCATACTAGCCCGACTTTACACTGGACAGAGGCGTCTCTTCACTGAAACTGTTGAGCTGCTACTAATGCCCTTTAATGTGTAAAATTAAACACTTTGATGTAAGATGCCAACAGTAGTGTTTTTGCTTTAGTAATTCAGCTTAATAATACTTTAAATTATGTACATATATTACAAATGACTCCAACATAATGGAGGGCAAACACAAGCATTTATAGTGTCCTTTTCTAAAGAAACATGGATTAAGTCTATATATAAACATTCTGTATTCTAGCAGTACATCATCATTACTCTAATTTTAAGGTATAAAAAAGGGCTGCAGTGAAGGAAGTGATAGAGAACTCGTATCAAACCTACATTCTCATTGATCTTACATGCTGGTGGGGGAACATGGCAATAAACAGTGTAATGTGGCGTCACAGATAAGGGGTAGCAAGAAAAATTCAGCAGAGCTGGAAGGAGTGGAATTGATGGAAATACTTTTTTAGAAAAGTCTGATATGGTGACTTTTGGCAGATATTTTAAGAAAGAGACTAAGAGAGTTACACTGATGTCTGGTGGAAGGGCATGTACATCTTAATAAACAATAAATAATAGTTTAACATTTTTTGAACAATTTCACTGAGGTTTCATCACTCCCAAGTTTACTAATTGGAGCTCCTTGTTGCAAGTGACAAAAATG
This sequence comes from Hydropotes inermis, assembly GCA_020226075.1. Classification (NCBI taxonomy): domain Eukaryota; kingdom Metazoa; phylum Chordata; class Mammalia; order Artiodactyla; family Cervidae; genus Hydropotes; species Hydropotes inermis. The sequence continues at coordinate 2,645,813 of CM035295.1, read as the reverse complement.
TAATTTAGTTAAAGCAAATTGGGTAATCTACAGATGCTCAAAGAGGGATGGAGAATTTGGTGCAGACTTGCATAGACAGATCAGATGAAAAAGTGCTGTCAGTGAGAACTGGAACCCAAACGGCTGGAACACCTAACCGTGTTGAATCGGGGATCTGACCTTTTGCGGCAGCTGTTTTAGCCAGCAGAGAACATGCCCTGATCTCCACTTCTTCATATCATCTCGCTAGTGGAAACACAGAACCGCCAAATCTGATTAGCAAAGTCTAGTTGGTATGCTCTGGTCTTCATTACAAAGCCATTCCCTTCTCCAGTGGATCTTCCCAAACCAGGGATCAAACCCAGGTCTCCTGCATTGCAGGCGGACTTGGTACCATCTGAGCCACCAGGGAAGCCCCATTACAAAGATGCAGGCTGGCAAATGGTGGGCATTTTCAGCTTCTGTGATGAGGGGGCTCCCTTAACACAGGAGGGGCTTTATTTGCTGAGGACTCATAATGGACCGCAAATACTACTGCAGCAGGGTCTCCAGCAAGTCAAACCCTTTAACAGTAATCTTCTTTTCTTATATTGTCCCCGGGCTCAAAGTGGTCAATATTGCTTTGGTATTTATAAAGATGACCTGTTTATTTAAAATTATATTCAGAGTAATCACTATGTTTGCATGAAGTTCAATACTCAGATGATCTAAATGGGGTCTGATGTGATATAACAAGAATTTCACTTCAGCTAAAGAGATTTAGATTATACATATGGTTGGGGATGTGCAGTTTATCATTGAAATAGATTACTGGTCTGTTGCTGAATAAATAGGGCTTCCCTGATGACTCCATGTATGGATGTGAGAGTTGGACTATAAAGAAAGCTGATTACCGAAGAATTGATGCTTTTGAACTGTGGTGGAGAAGACTCTTGAGAGTCCCTTGGACTGCAAGGAGATCCAACCAGTCCATCCTAAAGGAGATCAGTCCTGGGTGTTCACTGGAAGGACTGATGCTGAAGCTGAAACTCCAGTACTTTGACCACCTGATGCAGAGAGCTGACTCATTGGAAAAGACCCTGATGCTGGGAAAGATTGAGGGCAGGAGGAGAAGGGGACGACAGAGGATGAGACGGTTGGATGGCATCATCGATTCGATGGACCTGGGTTTGGGTGGACTCCGGGAGTTGGTGATGGACAGGGAGGCCTGGTGTTTTGCTGTTCATGGGGTCGCAGAATTGGACACGACTGAGTGACTGAACTGAACTGAAATGATGACACCATGGTAAAGAGTCTGCCTGCAATTCAGGAGACAAAGTTTCGATCCCTTGGTCGGGGAGCTCCCCTGGAGGAGGAAATGGCAACCCACTCCAATTTCTTGCCTGGAAAATCTGATGGACAGAGGAGCATGGCAGGCTGCAGTCCACGGGGTCCCAAAGAGTCAGCAGGACTGAGTGACTGAGCTCACACACATGCTGGATAAATAGGAGAAGATTGGAACAGATGCCGTTTGTGTATGTACATATGTTGGGTGTGTGTAGCGGGTTTCACTATCCAGGGAGAAGAGTTACAATGACATCCAAGTTAACATTTAAATATCAGTCGTTCTAATACCTAAACCATCTTGTAGGGCCTCAATCTACTCCCATATATTGAAGTCTTCTATGTACAAATACTTGCTATTTCCCCCTTTAATTCTCAATTGGACCTCAAAACAGCACTGAATAAGCTGAATCTCATAAAATCATTTATGAACTTAACTGTAAGTTTCTATTTTTAGAAACTTATACAGGGATTTGGAGCTGTTTAGTCAGTTCAGGTAAGGGGAGAACACAGTGTCTATACTTTCATGGTGCTTATCAAGACTTTCTCCATGGATCTTTGTCTTCCTAGCACCATCACCATAAACAACAATGAAATCTCCCCCTTTCTCCTTCAGTCAACAAGTTAAAACCCCTCCCTCACATCCATAGACACAAATAGACATTTGCAGGTGACACTGCACAGAAAGAAGTCCAGTTTAAATTCAGCGCCGACGTTCTGATTCTTCCATGCTGAGAAATAATAGGAAACGGATTTGTGATGATTTAGCGGTACAAATTGGATAGGTTTGGTTCATTTAGTAACTTAGTTATCTTTTACGCAAGCTAGTGCAGACGCCCAGGTGCTGTCCACAACTCCAGCATCCCCATTCCAGAAGTTATTTTCAAGTAAAATTGGGAATTAATGGGCTTTCGATTTAGTTAGTTAAATAAAGTCTGTTAAAATGTGCCCTTAACAACAGGAACGTAACTTCTTCATTCAATTCAGACCAGAAATAGATAAATAAAGCCAAAAAAGTCATCTGTTTCCTAACTGAACAGCTTTCCTTAGCTGTTTTTAAACTATTAGTAGCTTGAGGGAAAGGGAAATACATTCACAACTGCATATCATTGAATACCTTGTATATTTTAATTAAAATTTTTGTTTTTATTGAACTGTCCTTGATGAAATGTTTTAATTATGGCTGTGCAGCAGAATGACTCAGTTATACACATACACACACGCACACACACACACACACACACACACATACTCTTCTTCATCTTCTTTTCCATTATGTCTATCACAGGATATTGGATATCGTTTTCTCTGTGATACAGCAGGGCCTTGTTGCTTGTCTGTTCTTTACATACCAGTTTGCATCTGCTGATCCCAAACTCCCAATCCATCTTCCTCTCACTCACCTCCCCCTTGACAACACCAGCTTATTCTCTCTCTCTGATTCTGTTTCCGTTTCATAGATAGCTTCATTTGTGTCATCTTTTAGATTCCACATATAAATGGTATGATTTTTGTCTTTGTCTGGATATATGCCCGGGAATGAGATTGCTGGATCACATAGTAATTCTATTTTTAGTTCTGAGGAACCTCCCTATTGTTTTCCACAGTAGCTGTACCAACTTACATTCCCCCCAACAGCATAGAAGGGTTTCCTTTTCTCCACACTCTCTCCAGCATCTGGTATTTGCAGACTTTTTAATAATGGCTGTTATTACTGGCATGAGGTGGTACCTCACTGTAGCTTTGATTTGTATTTCTTGAATAATTAGCATGTTGAGCATCTTTTCCTGTGCCTATTGGAATGTCTTGTAGTTATATGTGCAGATTTTTCAAAGAGATCAAACTACATTAAAAAACTTAAACTTAAAAAAATTAATTTGGTTTTTCCTTTTTAACAGTGTATGAGAAGAAAGAAAGCTTTGTACCAACACTTTATAGAAGAGATTGAGTTGCTGTGAGAAGGTGACATAGTAAAAGATGACCAAATTGCTTCTAAACTGTAAGTCTTTGGCCTAGACTCTTCTTTCAGTCTATATAAAATTCAAAATATGGATCTCTGATTATATATGTTCCTATCCTTTACATGTTAGTAATCTAATAACACCTTATATATGTGCTTTCCATTTGGATTTCTTTTTTTGTTTTATCGATTTTGGACTGGTTTATTCTGAACTATATTTTCACCAACTCTTTCATTCTTAGTATCTCTTTTTTTTTTCCCAATTATTTTTATTAGTTAGAGGTTAATTACTTTGCCATATTGTAGTGGTTTTTGCCATACATTGACATGAATCAGCCATGGATTTACATGTGTTCCCCATCCCGATCCCCCCCTCCCGCTTCCTTCCCCATCCCATCCCTCTGGGTCATCGCAGTGCACCAGCCCCGAGCACTTGTCTCATGCATCCAACCTGGGCTGGTGATCTGTTTCACCCTAGATGATATACATGTTTCAATGCTGTTCTCTTGAAACATCCCACCCTCGCATATATGGAATTTAGAGAGATGGTAACGATAACCCTATTTGCAAGAAAGAAAAAGAGACACAGGTGTATAGAACAGACTTTTGGACTCTGTGGATTTCTTATTATTGAAATTACTTGAAAAGTGCTTTTCCTTATCCAAATGTCTTACTCATCTGAATCTTGAATTTAGTATTTTGTCTAGCATGAATGCATCATGGGGTTCACAGGAAACATGGATTCACATAGTATGATATTCAGTGCAGCAGTTCTATCTTAGACTCTGAGTATTTCATTTTCAGCATTTCTGTTTGAATGTTGTAAATTTCTCCTTTATCTTGCTCCTAGAGAGTGTCACATGCCAGCTTAGTTGACAATTTACTGTTTGCTTTGAACTAGAAGCAGATATTGTTGTTTATGTTAAATGCAGTCATCAGTAAGTATTTCAAACTCCACTTGTAAAACTTCCTGGTCCTAGTAATTCTTTTTTTTTAGCTAATGAATATGATTTGCCTTCTCCAAAGTGAAAGTGAAGTCGCTCAGTCGTGTCCGACTCTTTACGGCCCCATGGACTGTAGCCTGTCAGGCTCCTCTGTCCACGGGATTTTCCAGGCAAGAACGCTGGAGTGGGTTGCCATTTCCTTCTCCAGGGGATTTTCCCAGCCCAGGGATTGAACCCGGGTCTCCTGCATTGCAGACAGATGCTTTACTGTCTGAGCCACCAGGGAAACCCTATGATTTGTCTTCTCCAAATAATTATACAAATTATACTGAGTTAACAAATTTTAAAGACTCCAAATTTTGCCTTTGAGACAATGGCAGCTTCATATTGCTATACTTTCTCCTCAAAATCTAATACTGCATGAAGAGTTTTTTAAAAAATAATTTTTTTCCCCTCTACTGTAAGTTATGTGTCTCAGAGGAATTCGTGTTGCTTTAAAGATACTATATTTTCACAACAATATTCCTGTGATGTAAATGGGAAAATATTTTAATATTCTTTATATTATCATCAACAAATATTGTTTGGAGTTTTATTATGCTAGGGAAGTAGGAAGCAAAGATGTTTAAGGCTGGATAAGCCTCTCAATTATATGCTGGATGGAACAGAGAAGACTTACTCAATAAAAGTTACATAATAATTCAGAATATACACTAAATATATGAAGTGAAGCTCATGTTACAGAAACACCTCCTCTTACAAACTTTCAAAGTAGGAAACATCATTGATAAGATCTATGCTATTGGCCAGAGCAAAAAGAATGCTAGCCCAGGATGCCAACAGCAGATGGTGTTGATGGGCTCTTATTTCTCAGTTTGGACTCATAAATAGTAGGGATTTCAAATAGCCTTTCAGAACCTGATTGTAAGTATTACAAAGGTCAAAATAATTCAGAAACAAATACCAAAGACTGAACCAGTTGGAGAATATGGATCTTAGATAGACTTTAATGGAAGAGACATACTAGTAGACAGAAGGACAATGGAGTGAACAGGAAATGAGAGATGTTTGGGGAATGGGGGCTCAGAGGTAAAGAACCTGTCTGCAGTGCAGGAGACACAGGTTTGTTCCCTGCATTGGGAAGATCCCCTGGAGAAGGGAATGGCAATCCACTCCAGTATTCTTGCCTGGAGAATTCCATGGACAGAGGAGCTTGGTGGGTTGCAGTCCATGGCGTTGCAAAGGGTTGGACACGGCACCAAAAAAAAAAAAAAAAGAAAACTTGATAGGATTAACTGTAGTTTGTCTTTAGATATTTAATGTATCACAGATTGGGGGAGAGAGAGAGAGGGAACGTTTTTAAACTTTTTATTTTACGTTAGAGTGTAGCCAGTTAACAGTGTTGTGATAGTTTTAGGTGAACAGCCAAGAGGCTCAGCCATACGTACGCATGTATCCATTCTGATAGAGGGTGGTTTGAAAGATTGAAAGCAGAGACTGATGTATGAGAAAAAAAAAAATGTGTTAAATGTTTAGGATCCATTTCTGAGAGCCTGTTGAAATCAAGGAGACCAGTTAGAGATGAGAAAGGAAGGGAATGACATTTATTAAATATCTGCTCTGTTCTGGTTATTGTGGGATGTGCTTAGCATATGGTTCTTCATTTGACTTCAGACACTGCTGTCAGAATGTAAGTAGAATGGCACAAGCTCTCAGACAAGAATAGTATTAATGGAAATGGAAAGAAACAATTTTAAATGGACAGGATTTGAAGCCTGATTCTAGGGGACAAAAGAAATATGGGCCAAGAATATCTGTCTTTGAACTGACTTTGAGGCACAAGCGTTGGGGTTTTGGGAGGAGGAAGGAAAATAGTAGAGATGACAAAGATAAAGAACTTGAACTGAAGAAGAACTGGGACATGCAGAGGTATAGATACCTAGGGATGACACATTTTTAGTACTAAAGGTAAAACTTTCACCAAAGAGCCCTGTTTATAATTCACGTCTCCCAGATTCTAGTTTTATAATTCAGGTCCCCCAGCTTCCAGTGGGGCTTCCCTGGTGGTAAAGAATCTGCCTGCAATGTGGGAGGCCCAGGTTCAATCCCTGGGTCAGGAAGATCCCCTGGAGAAGGGAATGCCTACCCACTCCAGTGTTTTTGCCTAGAGAATCCCATGGACAGAGGGGCCTGGTGGGCTATAGTTCCCAGGGTCGCAGAGTTGGACATGACTGACACTTTCACTTTTTTCTTTTTCAGCTTTCAGTACTGTCATCCAAGGACTAATTTGGCTGCTAGGTTATAAGGATAAGAGAATTTTCTAGGTTGGTAGAAAAATGAAGAGAGACATGGATTTATGAATACCATACATGCAAGGGTCAATGTAGAAATGGGTATGAAATTAGAGTTTGGGTTGGGCAACTGCAAAACTGGATTGGAATGATGACACAATTTTTGGAGTGTCTTAGTCTGTTCAGGATGTTGCAGCAGTATACCACACCCTGAGCGGTTGAACATGCCATTCTTTTCATGTAGTTCCGGAGCCTGGGAAGTCCAGCAATGTTGCTGGCATGCCTGAGATCTGGTTAGAGCCTGCTTTCTGGCTTGCAGAGAGCTGTTTTTTCCTTGTATCCTCACACGACACAGAACAGAGAGAGAAGGGGCTTCTCTTGGGTCTTCTCTTATAAAGTCACTAATCCTATTTATAAGGGATCCACTCTCAAGACCTAATTACCTTGCAGAGTCCACATCCATTCTATGCAATGGAACGTAGGCTTCAACCTTTGAAGTTTTAAAAGGGAACGCAAACATGCAGCCCCTAATAGAAGGCCTTTAATACAGGTTGTAGAGTCTGTGCTCTATTTTGAAATTGTGTCTTTGAGGAAACAAAGGGGCAGAGGGTAGGGAGTGGCAGGGCGACCGCAATGCTGTTCAGGATTCACGTACTGGTGGACGTAAGAGGGCAGTGTGGAGAGTGAGGACGTGTGTTAGGACGCTGTTTCTAGGGCTCCCCGGTGGGCCAGCGGCTAAGATTCTGCGCTTCTAACGTAGGAGCCCAGGTTTGCTCCCTGGTCCTGCCGACTCAGATGGTAAAGAAACTGCCTGCAATGCGGGAGACACGAGTTTGACTCCTGGGTCTGGAAGATCCCCTGGGGAAGGCAATGGCAACCCGTTCCGGTGTTTTTGCCTGGAGAATTCCATGGACAGAGAAGCCTGGAGGGCCACAGTCCATGGGGTCGCAGAGCCGGACGCGACTGAGTGACCAACACTTTTACTTTCCGGGAACTAGATTCCACATGCCGCGATTAAGACCCGGTGCGGCCAAATAAATAAACACAGAATGAGTGTTAAAGAAGAAGGTGCTGCCATGATTTAAGAACAGGCTAATGTATATCTAAATTGAGTGTTTGGCAAGGACAGAGAGAATCAGGAATATATTTGATGGCTGAATCCAGTCACTTGCATTTGGCCATAGGTTAGAGACAGAGCTCATTGAGAATTTCTGCTGAATATTTGCTGAGGTGTAAAAACAACTGTGTAAGGTGGCAGTGAAATATGGTGGCTGCTGGACCCAGAATGTTCAGTTTGTTGCATCTGTAAATCACCGTGTAAATACCTTGCAATGGAAAACTCTCTGCAGTCAGACACAAATTGTGTAAAACAGAGACAGAAGATATATGTTACTCTTAAAAAATGAACAATTTAGTAGTTAAAGTAGTGGGCACAAAAATATAAATTAGAAGTTGAACAATTCACCTACAAGGAGCATCAACTGTGCCCATGTCTAATTATGCTGCCACAGATTAACAATCACTTTGAAAAACCAATCACAACATTGTACATGTGTCAGAGATGTATTTTATTCAATGTTTGGTTTTTATACATTTTATAATTTAAAATGTTAGTGAGAAATTGCTGTAATTAGAAAAACTATACTCCCATACATTTTTTTTTCCAGAGAAAAAATGGTTACTGGTAATTTTAAGGTGTTATAACCATTCCAAGTTAACTGATAGGAATATCACAGGATAGCAGAAGGTGGCAAACTTCTCCAAGGGAAATATCTTGGTACACTGAAATTCAGCAAATGCTATGAATGCATAGGTGTCAAAGTGTGTGGTACGTATTTATTTTTGCTGTGTAATTTAGCTAATGTCTTTACTGCCATCAGTAGAAGTGCATATTTCAACTCTTTTACTAAGTTAGAATGCAAAGCAATGGAATTTCTGAAGAGTTCTTATTGAAAATTAAGGGGTGATATTTGCCCTACAGGCTAGACAGGTGAGAGCAGTGATGTGTCTGGAATCTGCAGGCCTACAGATGAACACAGCACTGTGTCATTTTGACTTCCTGAACAATTTCTCTTCATGCCAGCCCTGGAGGATCCCCACAGCCGGCTTATGGGGCTGGTGGGGGAAAAAAGACCTCTCCCATGATGTGTGCTATAGAAGGGCTGAAAGGTTGAGAGGTGAAGGCTGCTTTCTGTGTCCCATCCATGTTGCTGCAGATGGTATTATTTCATTCTTTTTCTCTGGCTGAGTGATATTCCCTTGTATAAATATCCCACATCTTTATTCGTTCGTCTATTAATGGACATATAGGTTGTTTCCGTGTCTTGGCTGTTGTAGATGGTGCCACATTAGGGTGCATGGGGACTTCCTTGGTGGTCCGGTGATTGGGAATCCACCCTCCAGTGTAAAGGACACAGGTTCCATCCATGACCAGGAGACTAAGATCCCATGTGCTGCTGGGCAACTAAGCCCTTATGCCACAACTGGAGAAGTCCATGAGCCAGCTACAGAGCCCACGTGCTGTGGGGTCCATGGTCTGCAACAGAAGCATATGCCCAGCTAGAGAAGGCCACGTGCCACAGCGAAGAATTAGCACAGCCAAAATTTAAAGAAAAGTTAGGGTGCCTGTATCTTTTCAAGTGAAAGTTTTCTTCTTTTCTGGATAACTGTCCAGGAATCATGTACTTTATAACTGGCAGATCTGGGATGAGAACCTGGATTTTAAAAATCTTATTCCTAAGCATTTTTCACCACACATTCTTCCTCTTATGAAACACCATCAAAGAACAGTGAGCGGGACTTTGGCTCTTCATAGTATTGCCTGTACTAACCCATCATTTGGTATTTGCTATCGAATAACTCATTGAAATTCAGTGTTGTATTTGTTGTAGGAGTTTCATATAAAGTTTTTGTTCTTAGAATCCCAAAAAGTTTCCTTGAGGAGGACCAGCAGTGATCTTAAAGAATCTGATGAATTGCATGTAGGTGTCCCTGGCCTTTTTTCTGGCTTCCTTTATTTTTCCAGATATTCTTTTTTTTTAATGTATAAGTAATTAATTTTTTTCTGTTTACATATATAAAGAAATATATAGTTTATTAATTTAGAAATATCATTTATTCCACTAAAGCTTTTGGTTTCTTCAGTTGTTTTATTTTTTAGATTTTACAAGTTTTAAGAAGAAATTTAGTTCAAAGTATTCACATGCATCTTTGCCATCAATACCTTTATAATCAAAAGACAGTTTTCCAGAAAGTGTCTATAGAATGCAAGTATGAATTATGACCCTAATCCACTTCTAATCACAGCACAGTATCTTTTTCAACCTATAGATCGGGCAATACTTGGTGCATCATCTTCTCAGGACCAACGTAACAGTCTCTTAATTTATGAGAGCATGAAAGACAGATTGGTGAAGGTGGAAGAGATGAAATATGCAGAAATAATATTTAAGATCATCATACAGAAGAAAATTCACCAAGCATAAGCATCCTGAGCTTTGAAGCAGTGTCAGTGGTTGTCCTTATGGAAGACTTATATGCTCTTTCTTCATTCTCCTGATACTTGGAGGTTGAGAATCTATCCAGAGCTTCTGGAATAATCCTTGGAGAACTTTATACCAGACGCAAGGCACAAGCATCACTAGCAACCCCTTAGAAAAGCAAAATCGTTTATTCCCGCAGTGGTCCATCAGAGATACCCACCTGTGTGGCCTCACACTCCCGCTTAAAGAAATATGTGTGACCGTGGTGAGTTCATTAGTAGGAAAGTTTACTTTAGATTGATTGGGTAGTTTTTAAAAATTTTATTGGAATATAATTGATTTACAGTACTGTGTTAGTTTCAAGTATACGGCAAAATGGATCAACTATACATATACATATATCCAGTCTTTCATTATTTTTTTTTAATTCTTTTCCTTTTTAGGCTATTGCAGAGAATTGAGTAGAGCTGTCCATGCTATACAGGTTTTTATTAGTTATCTATTTTATATATAGTAGTTTGTATATGTCAATCCCAATCTATCTCTCCCCCATTTATCTGCTTATAACCATAAGTTTGTTTTCCATATCTGTGACTCTGCTTCTGTTTTGTAAAAACATTCATTTGTACCTTGTTTAGATTCCACATATAAGCGATATCATATATTTGTCTTTCTGAATCTGACTTACTTCACTCAGTATGACAATCTCTAGGTTTGTCCATGTTGCTGCAAATGGCATTATTTGGCTCTTTTTTATGGCTGAGTAATATTCCATTGTATAAATGTACCACATCTTCTTTTCCATTCCTCTGTTCAATCTACATCCTTCAGTTGTTAAGTTGTGTCTGACTCTTGCAACCCCATGGACTGTAGCCTGCCAGGTTCCTCTGTTCTTGGGATTCTCCAGGCAAAAATCCTGGAGTGGGTTGCCATTTCCTTCTCCAAGGGATCTTCCTGACCCAGGAATTGAACCCAGATCGCCTACATTGCAGGCGATCATTGTAGGTACATCTTTACCTACTGAACTACGAGGGAAACCCTGATCTACATCCTACAGTAATGAAAATAAGAACAAAAATAAACAAATTGGAACTAATTAAACTCAAAAGCTTTTGCACGGTGAAGAAAACCATAAACAAAATGAAAGGAAATCCTCAGAATGGGAGAAGGTATTTGCAAATGAAGCAAATGACAGGGGATTGATCTCCAAAATATGCAAACAGCTCATGCAGCTCAGTGTAAAAAAACAAACCAAACAACCCAATAAAAAAATAAGCAGAAGATCTAAATAGACTTTTCTCCAAAGAAGATGTTGTTGTTCAGTGACTAAGTCATGTCTGACTCTGCGATGCCATGAACTGCAGCAGCCAGGCTTCTCTGTCCATCTCCGTCTCCCAGAGTTTGCTCAAACTCATGTCCATTCAGTCAGTGATGCCATCCAACTATATCATCCTCTGCCGTCCCCTTCTCCTCCTGCCTTCAATCTTTCCCAGCATCAGGGTCTTTTCAAATGAGTCAGCTCTTTGCATCAGGTGGCCAAAGTATTGGAGTTTTAACTTTAGCATCAGTCCTTCCAATGAATATTCAGGGTTGATTTCCTTTAGGATTGAGTGGTTTGATCTTCTTGTAGTCCAAGGGACTCTCAAGCGTCTTCTCCAATGCCAGGGTCCAGCCTTGGCAGGATCCAGGGGGTACCCTCAGGATGAACAGCGTCAGCGAAAGATAGAAGACACGTGAGACCAATCTTGATAGGGCCCAGTCTGCGAGGGGGAGAGAGAGAGAGAGAAAGAGAGAGACAGTGACCAGACAGGGGTGCAGAGAGTCTGGCAGTCTGGCAATGCTTTATTTTTTACCATAGCTTTTATACCCTAAGTTAGTACATTTCTAAGGGGAAGATAGTTTAACATTACGTCAGCTTGTTCCACGAAACCAGGGTGTTTTCTGCGTACTTCTTTGTTTATGAGGGTCTTGTACATTATCTTCTGGCCTTGGG